>JAMKCH010065081.1:0-92270 GCA_023653785.1 Ophioderma brevispina | reverse complement strand
TGTTTCACCGTAGTTTTCCCCCAAGGGGTTATTAACAGTTCTTACAGTTTTGTCTTTAGTTTTGAAACATTTGACACTAACTGAAAACATGATCATTGAAAGCAGCCACTCGTCTAATGAAGATAATTGGTAGAAAAGCTATCAGGATCAGACCACGGTCCGTCAACAAGGACAAGATATGTGTCTGAACCTGCAGCCTCAGACTCACATTAATCAAAGCCAAAAAATGGGTTTTTTCACATCCATAATATTTTGGATGATCAAGGGGGGGGGGGGGGGGTGAGGAGCTTGATGTTCGTCTTTTAAGGCGGAATGTTTTGAGCATAAGGCAAACACCCATACCTATTTCATGATTTACTAGGTAAATTGTATGTAAGTTCCGTCTCAGTTATGATATAAAGCAGTCATGTAGTGGAAGCAGGGATTACTTTTGGAATTTTTGTTCTTGAAAATTTATATAATATTACTTGTGTGTTAGCAATTATTAACAATTAAATATCAATATTGATAATTCATTGTGTACATCGATAGAGCAGGTGAAAAAACATATACAATCCTGTCATGGGGGTGGGGGGGGGTGGGGGGGTGGGGGGGGGGGGGGGTACGCACTCGTTCAGCATTATGGGTAGATTTGGTCGACTTTACCTAGCTACGTTTTCAAAAATCGAGCTTGTGCCATATACCGGTTTAAGTTTACCTTGAGCAAATGAACAAATGTACATACCGAACCCACTCAGTGGGTTTTAACGTAACCCAAAGAGGTTTCTATATAATATCGAGGCAAAACTTTACGTAATCTTTAGAATACACCGTCTCGCATGTGTTTTGCCGACCACAAGAAAACATCGAGTTATCAACATAGAAAGGCATGGCTGCCTCCTCCTTCTTCCACCATACTGTGGGGCCGCTTTGCATATCCCTAATCGGTATGATCATTAATGTATTGTTTAGAGGTGGCCAGTGTAATACGAGTGTACCTGCTCATTGTGCTCAAACTCTTTTTTCTCAAATGAAATGCGCGCCAGGTGAAAAGATTATTCATTGATGCGGTTATTAATCAAGACGACTGATGTGATCATTTTCATCGTTGTGTGCATAAGAGGACATAATTTAAACACCCAATAGCACCCAACATCCAACACTGAATATTTTGGCGGCATTGTTTAGTATCGAATGACATTATGGTGTATATACTTCTCGTTTTAGATTATCTATGTGTTTTCAGCGTGCATTATTTTTTCACGAATGCACTGGGTCGGTCGATAATGCACGGGTCATCATATAATGCACGTGTCATCAGATAATTCACGGGTCTTCAGATAATACACGCTGTCTCCACAAGTCACAACTCCTATTATCTACTAGAAATACCGTCAATCATTTGATGTCGACTTACTGCTCAATATCAAGTCACATCCCTGCATCGTATATACCCTTACGACTTAGTATCTACATCTATGGTGTCAGTCTAACTTATTATTGTGTTGAAAAAATATTGGTTTCTCGTTTAAAGTTACTTCGTTAAAATACATGCGCCGACCATTCCAAATAATGTGATTTTGTACTGTTTCTTTCCAAAACGTATATCTTATTAACGAGAACAGCTTTTTTGTTGTACTCTCAAAGGACGATACGTTGGCATTAACTATTGATCTTAAATATAAATTCTATGTTATAATCTTGTCAAATAGAAAGCCTTTCAGAAAGTTTAGCTGCTATAACTGAACTTCCCTACTTCGTGACGTCAGGTAGAGAAATAGACTATACATTTGCTATATAATAGTAAGGCCCATGAGAATTAGTGTACTTCAAGAACCCAAATTCCAATCAAAATCGTTTTCAATGCAGAAATCAATCAGGTTGTGTACATACATTTCTGCCGTTGGTCCTTCACCATCTAATACGTGGGCATTGAATTGTAGAAAAAAATTCATATGCTTTATATGCAAATCGTCACTGATGGTTTGTTTTGGAAAAGTAAGGGCCAGTGCGAAAAGGCTATCTTTCTTTCACTTTCATTGACGCCGTTTTTCATCACTAATGGGTTTGTTTTGAAACTGCCAGGGAGGTGGGAGAAGATTAGCCTCAAGCGTCTTAGAGAGTCTGATTTTTCTCGCACTTCCAGATCATTTTCAAAACACACTAATCAACAATGAATTGCGTCCAGGTCTTTTTTTTGGTACTATTTATAGAGTATAAACTTTGGACAGTTGGGGAAGTATAAGAAGTGTTTTTAAATTTATTTTAACAACTACCATCAAAATTTTAGATAATTACGTTAATTCTTATGTTAATGTAATGATTTTGATACTATTGTTTTCTCAAAGTAATATGACCGGGGGAAAAATAAGGACCACGCCTCGGTGCATTCGACAGGATAAGTGCACGCGACCGTATGGGTCCGTGCATGCATCAACGCGAGGCCTCCGGCTTCGTGCTGCCTGCACGACCCATACGGTCCGCGTGCGATTATCCTGCGACATGCAACCTAGGCTAGGTCCTTATCCTTATCATCCAAGCACCCAAACTAATAATTCTTCCGTGCAATATTCAAATTCAGCGCCCCGCACGGACGACTGTTTTGAAGGGTTTCACCCCCTTGGCAGTAACCTTTTTCATCTTTTCAAGGCAAGCCCATGGAGAAGATTAACTCAGTGGGTTTACAGTAACCTGTTATCTTTTCAAGCAAGCACCATTGGGAAGGATATCAACATCCACATGTTTTTTACACAATTGTATTTTCTCAGTGATCCAAGCCAATTTTACATTATACTTTCAATATTTAAAGAGATTAAACATCGGCTTTAAGCCACCTCAGTCATTTTTTTCCAAATTCAAAATTGGCGCTAAATGGATAGATGTTAGGTGTCATATCACACCTTATATTACGGGTCTTTGTGCAAAAACAACCTTAAGCCAGCTTGAAGATGTCCCATTTCCGACTATTTCTAAACCTTAAAAAAGTCGGAATCACGACTTCAATTAGTAAAGAAAGCATAAAACTCATCATTTCTTGACAATACGGTGTTTCCGCTTAGCCACTTGCAGAGGTATTTACTACAACATTTTCCACTACAATGCAAAAAAAATGGATTTTGATGAAAAATAGGGGCGCGATTTTTTTTATATTTTGCAGAATCGCTTATACTGGCCTTTATCGGACAAAAAATTGAAAAAATGCGATTAGGGTTGCCATTTTGGAGGACCACCTGCCTCTGTGTATTTTTTCAGTTACAATAACGAACTGGAAAAAGAAGAAAAGAACTGCGTGAGTGAGTGAGTGCAATATTTTTAACATAGTTCTCATCCCAAGCAAAACTAAACTATTTTTTACTTTTAAAATCATAAATCTTTTTTCATGCCATTAATATTCGACCATAACGCGCGCTATGATAACCTACTCCCTTTAGCCATGGACTCAACAACGACCGGTAACCTAATGATACAACCTAAGTATGCTCCCCCCGTGATAACGGTGATCCACAAAGTCAACAAATGCGTTTATAAATGAGGGTTTGCTCTTTTCCAGTTTCACATTTTTACTTCACGAAAGTTCTCCTTACTTCTTCATTTTTGTGGGCTGCCACTGGTATCTCTCGTAGAGGGTTTTCATTTAAATTACACCAAACACTCTCTTGTGCCTTTTTTGGTTGTAATTTTGGTTCGTCAGTGGTACGGTGCTTTGCAACCGCCCAGTAGAAAGTGGACATACGATCAACGTTTGTCATTTGCCTTGTCAAAGATGGCATAAATTGACGTAACTCGAGTCTGGTAAGTACTGAATATTTCCTATTACGTGTACAGCTTTCATAGGTTTTACTTGTATGCTATAGATGTATTTATTGTCTTATACGTATAGCCCTTTTCCTTTTCATCATTATTCCAGTGTGTTTTGTTCAACTGTACCATTATAAAGACGAAGTGGTCACAGAGCGTTATTTTTTTGTCCCATGGTCTCTGACAATTTCGGGCTGGATGTCAATATTCATGGTTAAACGAAAAAGGCTGTTGAATATTCATGGTTGAAACCATCAACAATGAAATCTAGGTATGTTATATGTCTGGTAAGTACTGAATATTTCCTATTACGTGTACAGCTTTAGGCTTCATAAGTTTTATCTATGTATGCTATATATTTAGTTTATGTATTAATTACGTCCTAGCCCTTTTTCTTTTTCATCATTAATGCCTTGGTTTTGTTCACCTGTCCATTTAAATACAAAGTGGTCACAGAGCGTAATTTTTTTCCTATTGGTCTTTGACACTTTCGTGCTGATGAATATTCATGAGATTAACAAAATAACGGTCTGTTGAATATTCATGGTTTAAACAATAAACATGAAATCTATTATTTATATATAGGTATTTATGTATATATACTCTAGGAGCCTTTTTCTCTTTTCAAAATCATTATCCAATCATTATCAACAAAGGAACGCAAAGCGCGGATGCAGGTCATTCAAATTTTTGTCTACTCTATTTTCAAAGGAACATTTTGCTCTTCTTTTAACAACTGATGTTCAATACAAAAGGTTTCTTGTTCGGCCTCGCAATCAGCTTTTTGGCTAATATATGCAATTCAGCCAAAGGTATGATTCCAAACAATTCTTCTACTCTATTTAACACTTAAGTGCCAGAAGGTGTTTTCACATCACGTGGGGGCCTAAGGGGGGGGGGCCCCCCATGGAAACAACTTTCCCGATGGAATTTATCAATGAAATCCTTACATACCAACTTTGAGTGGGCATAAGACATGGCCAAACGTGCAATTTATATTTTTATATTTTATTATAAATGAATTCCGGTTTATCGTCTGGAACTTAGGGGCAAATCATTGTTTCGAAATGCGTCAAAATCAGCTCAAAAGTAAAACATGAGTTTCCCCATCCGCTACCCTGTTTCCACACATAAACATTGCAATCCTTTTGATATTTAATGTCTGCCTCTAGAAGGAGCAATTTACATATATTTAACACCAACATTACCATTTTGTATACATTCTTGTATTTTTTTGTGGGCAGTCGTATTTGCTATAGGTTTGTAACAGCCATGGCGCGCAGTCGCTCGATGATGGAATCGCTTCTTTTCAAGCACATAAAGGGTTAATTATTTTTTCTTATTATTGTTAATTAATTTTGTTACAATGCATAATGAACATACATACTCAAAATATTTTCTGGCAACAGGTTTGCTAATTTTTATTTTTAAAATCACACTCCCGTTGGAGCATAAGGGGGGTTCCTAGGGACCCAAGCTAATTATCTCATTAACGGGCGACAAATTTTAGTATTTTTTTTATGGAAAGAGGCGAATCGATAAGCTTAACCCAATTACAAAAAATTAGAGTTTCGAATATTTTCACGAATAGCGAAAATCGCCGAAAAAACAAATTTGGGTACTATGGAAACACCCCCCCCCCAGGCACTTGAGTGTTAAAGTGACAATTAAACATTTTGCTCTGATTTGTCCTTAAAATTGCAACAATTGAATAATTAGTACCTGCCAATATACAGAGTGAATAAAAAACACAAACTTTGACCTTGACCTGTTTTCCTGAATTGTGGTGCAGTTGATGTTTTGTCATGATATGCATATTATCGACTTTCTATGCTGAAAAAAATCAGGAATTTGGTGAGGAAATGAGGTAGATATGAAAGATTTTCGCGGCTGATCCATTTTTTCTCCCATTCCAATGGAGTTTACACAGTAAACACAATTTTGTGTACATGAATAGATACCTCACTCGTATTGTCAACAATGACATTCTCCCTAAAAATGGTTTATTGCGGCACTGGCATGTTAAAAGTAATACCAAAACATTCTTTCTTTTCAAAACAATAGTAATATAAAGCCTGAAGTTTTTCTACAATGGTTTGCATAAAATATTGCACAAAATTAAATGGATCTGAAAAAAATTGCATTATACCACAAGCATTTTTTCAACGATTTATTAAAAGATTTTTGGATGAGAGTTCTTTGCATGAATGTATTATACCTTTAATTAATAGAATTCATGCACAGGTGTAATCGAATTCACTGAATCTGCAATTTACCCTTGTGAAGCAAAGGTCAGAAGGAATGAAACCCAAGCTTAACTGTGTAAATCCCATTGGAATGGGGTTATAAAAATGCCATTCATTAGCGGCGAAATATTCATATCACCTCATTTCTCACCAAATCCTTATTTTTAGCATAGAAAGTAGAAAGATTAATATCATGAAAACATCACTGCGTCACAGTTAGGATCAAAGTTAGTTATTTCATACAATTTAAATGCAGAATTTTAAAATAAAATCAGGGGTGAGTTATAAAAAGATTAAAGGAATTCTCGCCTTGTTTTTATCCGTAATCGATTGCCAGTGATAGCTGTAAGACATCGCCCTTTGGGAATGTCTCAGATAAGTTATCTTGTGTCAATCTGTTACGAGAGTACTCAAGAGTCAGAAAAAAAGTACCTCCGTGGTTCATTAAAACAAAATTCACCAATGACGATTGGAAGAAGATTGACTTGACCAAGATGTAACTTCAAAGTAAGATTTTAATACATAACTTAAATCAAGCCATACACAATCAACAAGGCACAAAATTATTCTCTATAATTCTTAACTAGTTAAAAATCAAATAAACACACAACATCATAGAAATCATCCAACAGTTCTTGGTTGGGTGCGCAACCAGTCTCTTTTGTAGAATCAGGTCCACATAACTCTGGCGACACAATTCTTTGCTTGGTAAGTTCAATAGTTTCGCGAACGAAATCGCAAAAAGTCCTTTTTGAGTCTAGACCGGCCGATTATTTTGTAAACTCGAGGACTTGGAGAAGAAAACACTGGAAGTATAAACTGCAGCCTGATGGGTATATAACATATGTCCCTACAGGTACTCAGTGCATTCAAGGTGAATGTCACTGGTAGAAGCAATGTCCGCTGGCATTGTATGGTAACCTTTGTTTTTCCCAAAAGGCACCAAATTTGCTGAGATTGACAAATTTTCAAATTATAAAACATTGGCTTGTTATAAATCAAAGTGATGAAAGTCTCCCCTTCGGTTGAGAAGTTCTACACCGATGAAATTTGACAACTGGCACAGAAGAATACCTTGCAACACCCTTTGTCCTTAGAAAATTTCCCATGATGCAACAAAACATGCGAAGACAAGACACGTTTCGTCACTTTCAGTTCGCTGAAACATGTTTAAAGGAAGTCACAATCTTCATCCGCGCTCGGAAGTGTTGTGATAGGGGCCCCCAAAATTAAACAAAGTCTATTGTCAATCAACAGGTGTGCAATCTTGATTCCTATAGGTTAACAAAGAACCTTCTATTTAATTCTAAGAATGAAGATGATAAGACACTATTGTCCTCCATAACGGCCGGACGTCTTCGACATGTTCTTCAGGATGTTTCAACATAGTCCATTAAGAACTAGGTCAATCAGAAAGTCATGCTTATTGCACACTCACATTGCAAGTTTAATATTTTCCAGTTCTCATTACATCATATATTCATGATTGCCAATTTAACATGATAATTATATAATACAGGAAACATAATATAAGTTCAGAGTCTGTCACACCGCCCCTTAAACAAGAAAGTTGAATACAATGGAAAATTTCTTTAGGTCTGTACTTGTGGTACTACAAGTAGTGTGAGAGTTCGCATTTAGCTGACTTTTGAAAGGGCATCGGCAATTACATTGTCCCTGCCTTTAATATATTTGATGTCCAAAGTTGTACCCTTGCATGGTTAAACTCCATCGTAGCAGTCTCTGATTCTTGTTCTTATTTTGTGGAGGAAAGGTGAGTGGATTGTGGTCAGTGTACACAAGTATCGGGTGTTTGGGTGAGCTCAGGTACACCTCAAAAGTGTTGTAAGGCTAGCGACAAGGCTAAACACTCTTTTTCCAGGTGAGTAAGTTTGCTGTGCTTCTGAACTTTCTCGAAAGTCGCAAATGGTGCTTTCAATTGTCTTTCACCTCTGGGCCGAGCCACTGCACCGCATCCAACTCACTCGCATTTTACCCATTAACTTGAACTGAGTCTGAAAATCCGGTGCTGTCAGAACTGGCGCGTGAGCTCATGGTACGCCTTAATTTTGATCACAACGTGTCTGGCCTGCATCAGACCAAACAATTTGTTATTCTTCTTGAGAGATTGGTCATGGATGCTAATAACAGAAAAGTTAGGACAGTATTTCCTTATATATGCCATACCCAGAATCTCATCAGTTCTTTTTTATGGGTAGGTGATGGAAACTTGTCTCTTGCCTCACTTTGGTTTGGAATTGCTGACCTGCCTTGACCACACGGATGGCTAGATATGTGACTTTGTGCCACAACAGAAATCACTCTTTGCTAAATTGACAGTTAAATTGGCTTTTGACAATTGTTTAAAACAATTGTGCATTTGTTTCATGTGGTATTCCCATGTCTCAGAGTACAATATCAAATCCATCAATTATAGACTTCACAACCATCTAACTCAGCAATTACCTTGTTACCAATCTTTGGAAAACGTAGGGGAGCATTTGTCAAGCCAAAGGGCATCACCCTGTACTGGTACAATCCACCTGGTGTTACAAATGCTTAAATTTCTTTGGGCTCTTTCTGTCCGTGGAACTTGCCAGTATCCCTTAATAAATCAAACTTGCTAACAAAATTTGGCATGTCCAATCTTATCAATACAATCATCAATTTTGGTATAGGGTACGAGTCTGTTTTGGATTTTAGATTTTTGCCCCGAAAATTCTTGGACACACCCGCTATGGAACCCATCAAGGTTTAGGTAGATTACACACTGGTGACAGACCCAATCGCTGTGGCTGGGGTTCACTTCTAGTGTTCTGTAAATATAGTCTACCTCTTCTTCAAGATTTGGCTTTTTTCAGGGTTTTCAAACCTATATGGGTGTGTTAATAGGCGCGCACACCCACCATCATATGTCATGATACACCACATTTGTCTTGGTAGGAACATTGCAGAACAAATGACAAACTGTCAATCAAATGGAAAGTTCATCCTGTTTTGACTTGTCCAAGTGCCTATTTTGTTCCAAATTGGTGAGTGAGAACATCTGAGTTTGTACAGTTTAGGTGAAAACAGTAGGATTGTCATCACCTGCCTTTGTGGTTTTCTGAAATTGCAGGTACATGTACTTCCTCTTTGTTTACATTGTCACCTTGGTTTTGAAATTGGCATGGCAACAGATTTTGAAGTGCTTTCATCCCTATCAAAATACTTTTTAGCATATTAATGTGAACAAATTGTCTTGTGTTTCGCCTACCGGGCGTTCTGACAAAATTAGTTTACATCACTGACCTGGGGATTCAACTTCGTAGGACAATGTATCTTGCTTGCAATGGATGTCCAGAATTGGGAAATAATACCAAAACTTTATCCCCGTTCTCAAACTCTTCTCTGGCCTTTTATCATCAAGGTTTCATTTGACTGGCTGTCTTTCAAATGTCCTAGTAGCAATTTCACAGGCCCTTGTCAACTCTGACTTAAATCCAGATACATAGGCTCAGAGGTTCATTTCACTGATCGTTGTAACAATTTTCTTGAGAAGGTTTGTAACGGTCCCCGGCGAACGCGTCTCGGATTTATGTCCAAAACATGAATTCAAAGGGCTAAATCCTAGTGATTCTTGAACCGCTCCCTCGCAGCAAAACAATTAGGGATTACTCACTCATCTCCCAAATCTTTGGATATCGAACAAAAGGTTTTCATCATATTCTCGAGAGTTTGGTGAAACCTTCCAGTGCCCCTGGGACTCGGCATGGTATGCAGAAGATTTCTGTATGCAAATCCCTAATTCATGCAATAACTTGCTGAAATTAGTCAGGACAGGAAATTAGACCGTGATCTGATTGGATTGACTTTGGGTAGACCAAGAGTGTAAAGAACTTAGATAGGCTTTCAATTGTGTGTGCTTTGATATTTCTCAGTGGAATTCGCTTCTGGAAAGGGGTTGTTGATGCCCACACATTATAGCAACAAATAATTGGTTTTCTGACTTTGTTTTTGCAAAGGGCCTACACAATCATAATCAGTTCTACTGAATGGCTCCTCAAATGATGATTTGGTTACAGTGAGCTGGGGGGATTTTCTGAGTTGCTGCCTACCACCTGACAAGTATGACATGATTTGCAATATTAAGTTACATCTTTCCTGAGTGTGGGCCACCAGAAATGATTCAAAATTCTTCATGAGCTTACTCATACCCAAGTGTCCAGCCATTGGGTTATCATGTTCAAGACTGATTACCTCTTTCTGATATCAATTGAGGTACAACATTGATGTATAACTCTCCAGTCATCTTCAGCCAAAACATTGGAGGTCTATATTTTTCATCAAAATGCCATTTCCTTCGAAAAAGCACACAGGAACCTTTTGAGCTTCCTGTTTGGGCAATGTGACCTTTCAATAAATTCAGTGAGTTTTGGATCTTTTCTTTGCTCCTTGATCCACTTGTTTTTTGTGATCGGGTCAGGATTACAATCTCTAACTTCACAATACTGAACTTAATTCAAGACTGAGAAAATGTATCATCCAAGAAATCTAGAAAGATTTCTTCTTTTGTTTGGTTTCTTTTGGTGGTTTGTTTGCTGTGGTTTCAACCACATCTGTTATCTCTTTCTTTGAAATTGTTTACTAATAGCCCTTTCTGTAACGGCAACAAGCAGGAAAAGATTATATTTCTCTTCATTTTCATGTTGACAAATAGGCTTAGTGGACACAATTGGATCTGGCATTACTTTAACTCCGCTAAATCAATTCCCGAGTAGCATGGACACATCGGCGATTGGCAATTTAGGTCTAACCCCACAGTGATTCTTCCAGAAACTAGGTCTGATTTCAAGTTAATTTGGTGGAGTGGCACTTTGAAAACTCCATCCCAACCCCTTAATCAGTCATCAGTCTGTGTGCAATGATTTTTCTGAAAAGGGTAGTGCATCTCCGAATTAAAGTTTGAGCACAAACTGTGGCACGCCTGATATGATCAGGGAATAGTAATTGGTTGTGTAGTTTCATCATCGGTGAGCGAGGAAATGTCCTGGTATGACAAAAGGTTTGACATTTTACACTCCACTTCTCCCCATTGTTTTGACATGTTTGTTTGGCCTTTATTTTGGTATGCCTTTATGGTTTACTATGGCATGCATTAGGTTTTCCATAATTTCAACACTGTGAAACAAGATGCCCTTCTTTTTGCAATATAAGTGCAAGTTGGCAACGAATGGTCAGACTTATAGGCCCTCCCTGAACTTGATTCAGATTTTTCCCTAGTTGTGTACTAGTATCTGATTTTGGTTGTTCCACACTGTAACGTAGGTGGAGGGAGTGGCGTATTATTGCCACGGTTTTCTGTGTAAATTTGACTTTGCGAGGAATAGCTCAAGTATGCGTGATTTCATAATCATCTGCGATTGTTGCTGCTTTCTCTATTGTTTCAATTTCACTAGTTCATCAATCGTCTTGAGATCAGCATGTACCACATTGTTTGAATTCCTCTATCAATAATCAAATTGGCTCAAACTCTTAAAATCTTCTTTCACCTCCTTAGCAGTCAACCAACGATCAAGCAACTGTTCGTCGTGCGTGCAAATTCCTCATGTGTCTGGTTTGGTGTTTTTTGGTTACCCCTGAATTTCTGTCTATATAAGCCTCCGGTACTAGCTCATAGGCTCTCAGTATGCCTGTTTAAACTGTCATACTCAGCACTTGCCTCAATAGCCATGGAAGAGTAGCCTCACTTGCTTTGGCCTACGAGAACCTCTGTAGTGACTAAAGTCAACTTGTTTTGGACCATTTTCATTTTGTGCAATTTCTCGAAGTGCATGAAATATTATCCATTCACTTTATGCAAATTTAGGTACCAGCCTAAGTGCGGGTGGGTACACAACACTAGGACTAAGTAGAAGATTCACTCTTTTCTTTGTGTTGTAACTCTAATATTTCTTAGTTTAAATTTCTTCTGCATTCGATTCTTTTGTCCTGTCTGAAAAAAAACCTAAGGCTTGTATTCTTTTGAGTTTCTATGTCTATTGTACCTTTTCTCTTTCTTGAGATTGAACTTTCCTTTTCAATCTTTCAATTCTTGTGATTGAATTTTCTCTATCTATAGTGTTCCTCTTCTTTCTCTGCTTGAATCTTCATTTCTCTCTTTGTAGAGCAAACTTCATCTTCAACTGGGATAACTTTTCCCAGAAATGATTGATCCCAAACTCTTCATATACCCATGTCTTGTGATCAAGTTTTGATATTTTGTTTCCTCATTATTGATTTGCCCACCCTGCCTCAATTAAGTTGAAATTTGCAAAAGATCTACCTTTCTCAATTGATCAAACACCAATCCCAGTCCAGGCTTCTCACAAAATCTTGAGCATTAAATGCCATTGTGATCCAGTTACGTAACTAGTAATTTGAAAGAATGTAAACAACAACAATTTGACAAGAACAGAATTTTTCAAAACATTTGTGCTACAAAAAATTTTCTAAGAATTTTGCTCCGGACACGAGCGCCCCAATTTATGTACGCGATGGTACTTCAAGGTCAGAAAGTAACCCTCCCCGTGGTTATAAAACAAATTCACAATGACGATTTGGAAGAAGATTGATGACCCAAGTGTAAATTCAAAGTAATGAGTTGAATGACATAAATAAATCACTGAATATCACAATCAACAAGCAAAAAATTATTATCTCTATTCTTACCTAGTTAATAAATCAAATTAACCTAAACCATATAAATCATAAAAAGTCTGGTTGGGTGCGCACCAGTCTTCTTGTAGAATCAGGTCCAAATAAATCTTGGCGACACAATCCTTGCTGGTACAGTCCATAAAATAGTTTCGCGAAATCGCCAAAAGTCCTTTTGGTCTAGACCGGCCCCGATTAATTTATAAACTCGTAGACTTGGAGAGCAGAAGAAACACTGGAAGTATAATGCCAGCTGTGGTATAAACATATGTACAACAGGTATAAGTGCATTCAAGGTGAATGTCATGGTACAGAAGCAATGTCCTGCTGGAATTTAATGTTAACCTTTGTGTTTTCCAAAGCACCAAATTTGGAGCAGCTCTGACAATTCTAGAAATTTCTAGATAGAATAGAATTGTAAGAAAGGCACATTTGATTTTTCTAAATTTCCAAATGTTATTGAAAGTTCTCCACCTTCTGTGTGAGAGGGTCTACACTCGATGAAATCTCTTGAACTGGCACAGAAGAATAACTTGCAACAAATTTGTCTAGCAAAATTTCCCATGTGCAAAAAACATGCGAAGACACGACAATCGTTTCGTCATCTTTTCAGTTCGCTGAAACATGTTTAAAGGAAGTCCACAATCGTAATCGCCCCGTCGAAGTGGTGTGACATAGCAATTACACAACGTCTATTGTTCATCAACAGGAGTTGCAAAGAAACCTTAGGAATTCTTAAATGAAAGATAAAGACACTATTGTCCTCTATAACGGCGGGACGTCTTCTGACATGTTCTTCAGGGTGTTTCACACACTAGTCCACTTAGAACTGGTTAAATCAGATAAGTTCCATGATTATTGCACAAACATGCAAGTTCATATTTTCCAGTTCTCCTCAATCATAATTTATCTGATCAATTTAACATGAGTTAATTAATATCATACAGAAAATAATATAATATCAGGAGTTGGTCAACACAACTAACCTTTTGGAAATAATCGGCAATTACCCAACATAGACTGGCGGGGGAGGTACTTGTTTGCGCGGACAATCGGTATCAGGATTATAAAATGCATGGTGTCACAGAGGGTTATTTTATCTGTAAATATTTATACCTACCTACTAAATAACCATTAGATTCTAATTAACCGGATCTCAATAGAAATACTCTCTCCACAGATGTGATCATTTCTAAATGAATTACAAATTGAATCAGGCTTACCCCGTCAATAAGATATCTTTTTCAAAACTGTATATTTCTTTAAAATATAGGGACATTGGGGTGGACTCCTGCACCCGCACAAGCGAATTAAAAGCACATTTAGTGTTTTAATTGAGAAGAAAAAACATTAACGTTGCTTCATAATGTTTAAATAAAAAAGGAAATAATATATTTCAACTGACTGAATAAAAATTTAATTTAACATAATCGAAATTAGTTCTTGTCTCGCGTATATGTAAGATTAAAGAATTCAAAACACCCATCGTTATGAAAAAATGGAGTTTGATAAGGTCTGGCTCAACTGTTACTCTGGATGGCCAGTCTCTTAAACCGTATGTGCTTTAAAAATAGGGCGAGAAACAGATCATTCGCCAATATAATAGTAGTCAGAAGTGCAAGGGTGTTGAGCTTGCTAGTTTAGGACAATGTCGAGCCGCCGCCCGCGAGATAAGTCAGAAACTGTTTTAGCCGTCTTTTGAATAAAAGTCATGCAAATAATAAATGCATTTGTCCCCAAAATGTCACCAATATTTATGATAATGAAAATGGTTGGTCGATTTGGCCAATTTTTAATTTACGGTAAAATTAGGGTCCATTTGGGCTATTTTCTTTTTCGTCGATTTGTGTGTATGCGGCAGTAGTTCGGCTGTGAATGTCGCTGTCACCCACACACACACACACCAACACAACCCACACACACACCACACAGGGGCTATCTGTTGTGAAGCGGGAAAGGGAGGATCTTTTTTCCTCCCTTTTTTCTTTAATATTATAACCATCTCTTCTTTTGTATAAATTTATATTATTTAGCATATGCAAAATCCACGCTCATTGTTGGTTATCCCTTGAATTACAAAGTATTCAACTTTGATTTAAGAATATTGACAATATCATAGTTCTGGAAATGTCATTCTCTGAACCAACAGCTTTAATGTTGTAAATGCAATCCTGCTTGCGAAACACATTTAACAGCCGTACGGTGTGGCATTCAGCCTAACAGACAATTATGTTTGTCTCTATCTCTTTTGGACACAGTTTAGGAGATCGTGGCAGGTGTTACATAATTCGATGTATAATTTAAATAATAATAAGAAAAATGGTCTGGTTGAGCCGTTTATATTGCATATACGTCATGCAAAGAATTAATGCGATTTTTCCAATTAGTACCACTTTTGGATACATCTCTTTTCATTTAAACGGTTACAGGAACCATAGGCCTAACTATTTGTGACCTGCTCCACAAACAGGCGAATCGCCAGTACTTTAGGAGAAAGATCAAAAAAGTGTGTATATCAATAGAAACCAAAAGAATTTCAAGGCATATTATTGATTTTGATGGACAAAAGGAAGTGAAAGCTTACATGTATACATAATTTTAAAGGGTCGTTTTCTCAGCATTTCAAACGCACATATCCCAAAGATCTTTAGAAATTTTACGTAGCTTTATCTGGGATTACAGTCCGTAGCACGCATTAAGGTACACTTATTTTTTATTATTGAACATAATATCCAATCCCTCACCATCGATGTTACACTTTTTCTTCGCCCACGCCTCACATGCTCATCCCACCCACACATCGTTCTTCTTTCGGCCTTTTTTTATTCCTTCTTCCACCTCGCCTCAGGTGCCGTTTTGTCTGCGCCAGCCGCTCCCTTTTTGGCCGATTTATTTGACTTCATCCTTTACCTCTAGGTGACATTGTACACCACTTTTGTCGTCTGACATAGTCCCCTCCTAAAGTTTGCATGGCCAGCAATGCCAGACAGTTGTTATTGATACATATGGTTTGCACCCACCAAATAAATTGCCATGGTTTATGTACAAAAATGGCCCTCCTAATGTAAACGTCAATTTCCCATTAACGAAGCGACCAGTCGCTTAAATATGCATTGCCTTGGACTACTAGACCTCTGCATACCATTCAGCAAGAAGAATAATAAGTTGACCACGGATTTTTCTTGGTTACTGAAGCATGAAAACAACGATGAGTTCCTGATCCTCTGAAACTGACTTTAGTCAAATCTTCTATGGGGTGGGTGTAAAAATTAGTACTGTTAATTACTCGAGTAGTAAGCCTCCAGATTTTGTGTTTGATATTGTGCTGATTGTATCTTTAAAAATAATTTCTAACACAAAATTTATGGGGCAAGGAAGTTCCAGTTTCTACTATTTTGCAATTTTTCTACTTAAGGACCAGTCACCTTTTTTTTTAAAACTGTTTCCAAAAACCTCTTTTCGGCCAGCAGGGTGCCACACCAGATTCTATTTAGTGGTGTGGAATCTACAGAACCCTCATTGTTAAACATTGCCCTTCATTTCTATTTAAACCCATCTTGCCAGATTTTGATCATTCAAGAGAATAATTTCGTTATTTTAATGGCTGAGCAAAGAAATTAAGTTGTAATAAAATATAATCTGCTACACATACTTGAGGATTTCGTGAGAGCTCACCTTAACAGCCCAGAATAGGAGAAGAAACAACAACATTGTCCAATTTCCATGGCTTCATTAATGTAATCAGAAATACAATAAACTTACTCTTTGTCGTCATAGCACCCTGGCCTTAAGGCGGGGGGGGGGGGTTAGTACTGGGGAGGGCTACTAGAGTGGGTGCTTACTCGGGACCGCTGTGCACATGTATGTCAAGCCAAAAGCCAGGCTACAGCTGATAACATGATTTAAAAATAACCTCACAATTGGCTAAAAGAAAAGAGCAGCCATCAATCTGTGTCACCGGGTCGCAACCAAAGCTGCTGTAATCATCAAATCTTAGCTTTATTAGGGGCGCCTACGGGCGCACCGATTAGCTTGGCTTTGGAAACTGTTCCGGTTGTCCGGTAAGTACAAGGGACGCGGCCCGTAGTGATTGCGTGACCCCTTACTTTTCCGTGTTTCGAGCACCGAAGTACCGACAAAAACGTTCAATTTTCTAGCTAGGTTCTATAGGTCAGACCCAATGATTTGACCTATTCAAAAACAAAACATAGTTAACGGACCCTCTTCGATCGCTGCAAAAATCTCCATAGAACCCTTCATTTTTCGGAGATAAACGTTGGTAACTAATAAATATCTTTAGCCGGTGTGACACGACTACACACTTCCGGACCGCCGTAGGAAAACTGTAGCCAAATTGGGGATTTCTACGTTAAATCACGATATATGTTACATAGCGGATGTTCCAACGTGGTGTGGTGGCAAAAATATATGAGGATTTGCTCGAGGGTACCCGAGCCTAACATTATTTCTTTGGCATAGATTTAATCAAGCAGAAGTTCTCCATTTCCTGCGAAATTAAGGAATATTTTTCCCAAAACACTCTATAATGGAATCCTCCACGTAACAAGCCATATTGGGTCATGTCAATTGTGACCTCGAGCGGTCTTCCATCACTTGTGGACCAATTGAGCAGATTACACGAAGTTTCGTTAGTAAGTTCCTATGTGGCCCAGCGATCTAAGGCGCTGACACTCATGCAGTATTTTCCCCCGTTGGTCCGGGGTTCGAAATCGGTTAAGGAACACGTTTGATTTTCTTGTTGTTATTTTAGTTTTGTTCTTGTTTGAGCTGTTGTTAACAGGAAAAGATGTGCCGTGTTTTGCTTTTTTTTCTCCCTTTTCCCCTTTTTTCCTTTTTTTAACAACTACGACGCTTAAATGAACACGAAGTGGGGACTTAAGTAGGCAAAATGCAAAATTAATTAATACTGAAACTGACAAAATTAGAACGGAAACAAAGAAAATCAATTTTAAACAGTATAAAATACAAAATAAAAAAATTCAAAAGAATTAACAATTTGAAAAATGAGTTGAAAAAAAAAAACGCTAAAATTACAAAAAAAAAGAAAGACAAATAACAAATAGATTTTAAAAGAAAAACAATATAACTTAAAATTAATTAAAAATACATTAAAATATATATAAGCAAATATTAAATTAATACAAAGTTAATGCAAACAAAGTAAATTGTAAAAAATAATAACAAATGCAAAGCTAAATGGACAAATACACCAATAAACAAAAGTACTTAAATAAAAATGAACTAATCTAAACTAAAAATCTTTCAAATAATAAAACTATAAAGAGATAAGTTGATAAACTATAATAATAAAACAAAATTACAATGGAACAAAAGAAAATCAAATGAAATATAATAAAAACAAACAAAATTTAAAAATTCAAAAGAATACACAATTGGAAAACAATGAGTGAAAAAATAGAAAACGCTAATGACAAAAAAAAAGAAAAGACGGAACAAATAAGAATTAAAGAAAAACAATATTAAATAAAATTACTTAAAATACAAAAATAATATAAGAGATTGAAATTAAATATACAAAACATATTAATGGCAAATGGAATTGGATGTTAGTTTCCGGTGGACTGTTCGAAAAAGGAGGTCACATTTCATTTATTCATTATTAATTATTTTCAAGATTTCATATAAATGTTTACGTCATTGTATAAGATGGTTGTCTAAACCTGAATCATATATCTAACACCAGACTTGATAACAGTTGGATACTTTTACGTAATATTTCCTTCAAAAAAAAATCAACCAATTTTTCAAGATGAAATTGTAAGCTCAATCGAGAGTATGATCAGGAGCAGTGGTAGGGATATCTAAAATGTTCATTATTAACCCAACCTAAGAACACCCCCTCAGAATATAAATGTTAAATGATCAGAACGACATGCCTGATATTATGAGAACCTGAAAGTTATGAATCTGTATTTCAAGATTTGAAAAATATGACTTTTTAACCCAAAATCATGAAAGTTTGAAAACAAAAATGAAAATTCGGGGGGGGCGGGTAAATGGAAAACTAATATCCAATTCATTGGCCAATAACCAAACACTTAATAAAACAACATAACTGTAAAAAAAAAAAAAAATAATAACAAACGGCACTAAAATACACAAAAAGAACGTTGATTAAATATGAAAAGCAAGGAGTGTTCATGAAAAGATGTGTGGGCGTGGTTAGTAAAATTAATTAAAATTAAAAACAGCAATGTAAAAAAATGAAACGGAGCATAAATACGAACACAACGTTAGTAGTAAGTAATAAAAGGTTAAAAAGAAATCAAAATATCGAATACGAACAAAAATTAATGAAAACAATAAAATTTAGATTTGCAAAAATAGACTTTAACCAAAATAATGAAAGTTTTGACAAAAAATGAAAATTCGGGTGGGCGGGTGGCGGGTAACTGGAAAATAAAATACCAATTCAATTGACATCCTAAAACAAGTAACAAACAAAACATAATGTAAAAAAATAATAACAAAAATGCAATTAAAATACACCACAAAAATACACGTTGATAAAATATGAAAAGCAGAGTTGTTCAGGAAGATGTGGCGTGTTTTTTTTAGTAAAAACTAATTAAAATTAAAAACAGCAATAATAAATAATGAAACTTGAGCAAAATACGAACAACGTTAGTAAGTTATTAAAAATTAAAAGGAAAATTAAGAAATAATCAAAATATCGAATACGAACAACAATTAATGAAACCAAAAACTAGCATTTAAAATGAGCAAAAATATGCACAAAGTATTAAAACTAAAACAGTAATACAAATTAATTGCACGAATTAAAAACACGAATATTAAAAATGAAAAAAAAAATGGCAAACAGTCATTACAAAAGAAATACGAAGAAGAGAAAGAAAAAATGTTTTTTAAACAATTCGAAAAATAAAAATAGAAAATGTGAAATAGGAGACCCAAAATAAATAAGATTTAACAAAATATAATAAAAAAAAAAGTGGAGGACACGGAGAGAAAATGATCAAAAAACAAAATATACACTCAATTTTATAAAAATAAATTAAAATATATGTTTTTTTTTTTTTTTAAGTTAATTTTTTTTTTTTCATTTTTATTTGGTGAAAATGAGAACCTGAATTGGATGGATTGTGTTGGTGCTGGATTAAGGGGGGATGGCAAAACACTTGTATAATCTGGAACCCCTTTGGCGTTGTTCGGCACGGAACCAAACAACCATAACCTTGGTACCCCCACCGCAAAACCACGAAATTCAAGAACCGCGAAAAGTCTGGTGTTTTTGGGGGCATCGGGTATGCCCGATTAGGCGTTAAATGAACAAGCCTTCTTTACCATTTTATGCAAATTAGGCTCTAACTATGCCACCTTATTAAAGAGTCCTTGGTCTCAACATTTTATTTTCTATTAAGGGCCACTTGGCTCATAATTCAAAATAACACTTCAAATATGGTGACACTTAAACTAGGCATTCTTTTTTATACGATTGTGGTTTATAATCACGATACTCGCAGAGAAAGAAGAAAAACAGAAAATATCGCCAAAATTTATTCAAATTAGGCCATCATATGTATGCAAAATATAAACATTGATGGACAAACTTTATGTAATGAGTTGAAGTCTCACGTACTGTTACTCTAAATACTTTCCAAAATTTGGTGAAAAACATGGAACAAGGCATTGATTTTTTATGCCAAATTTTTTAATAGCAGGTTTATTAAAATAAAAGGTGAACATAGGATACGATTTGTAATAAGGTCAAAGGCCTCATACCAGTCAAATGTATTGTGAAATCCCGTTGGTTAAAATAAGCTGAAAAGGAACATTGACCTCTTGGAAAATATGCTATTCAATTAAAAACCAAACTCCATTTATGGTCTACAAGCACACTCTCATTTTTTTCTGAAGTACTAAGGATCACTATTCAAGGGCAAAAAGGTCATGTTAAACCCTATCATTGACCAACAACAAAGGCAACAAACTCTCAAAAAAATCACACCCCATCAGTGTTTCTGCCAAACATGCCTCAAGAAACAATCACACTCCTAAAAAATGCTGTGATGGAAATAAAACATTCCAATCATTATAAGTGCAACAAAGGATTAATAAAAAACCAAAGTATTTTCTTAGTATAGTTTCCTAGGTCTAACACACTTAAACATTTCTTTTACCTTGTATTTGGCTACAAAAAGAAAGCTTTCCTAATTTCGTATTTTCCTCTAATACGCTAATTTTGGTATTGGCTCCTATACAAAAATTGCAACTTCACCAACCAACAAAACTGTTCATATTATATGTCTTTGTATTTCAATATATATCTATTTTTATACTTATTTCAAACACTTTGTACTAAAAAAAGTTGCCCCAATAACTTAGCGAATTCAATATGATATTGTGTCTACCGTTTCTTTTCTTACAAAGTAGTTCCCCAACCACATAGGAAAACAACCCAAACAAGACTTTCCTTTAAAGGAATTTTTATCCATATTTGAATCGGGTACGGTAATACAACACTGGCACCAAGCGAGCAGATGCTTGAATTTTGCACCTTAGTCGTAGACTAACTACTCCGGTAGCTACTCGCCACTCACTTCAGTCTGATGATTTCAGTGCAGCCAAGGTACACATATTTCACAGCTTTATTGACTACCTTGTCTGTCGAGCTATTCATATTTTCATGATGACCCAACCCCCCCCCCCCCGGTCTAAATAGCTTCACGATACATAGTGGACTATAACTGGAAGTTTGAAATCAAGATGACAAGCTTAAGTTTCAAAACGTACTAAAGGTCAGGAGTAAAAAACTTTTTGCTAGTCTCTTCACACATCTCCTATAGTGGCCACACCACCAAATAAATTGCCACTGGTTTATGTACAAAATGGCCCTAATTAATTAAAACGTCAAGTTCTCATTAACGAAGGACTCGGTCGCTTAAATTTTGGGCCATTACCTTGGAATCTGCTAGACCTCTGATCCATTCAGCAAGAAGAATTCCATAAGTTGACCACCGGATTTTTCGATGTGACGGAAAACATGAAGACGCGATGAGTTCGATCCCCTCTGAAACTGTGGCTTCTCGTCAAAATATTCTATGGGGTGGGTAAAAAATTAGTTCACACTCTGTAATTAATCAGTAGTTAAGCCTCACACATCTTTTGTCTTGAATTGTGCTGATTTGGATTTCTAAAATAATTTCTAACACAAAATCTATGCCCCAGGAAGTTCAAGTTTCTACTATTTTGCAATTTAAAGTAGACCGTCACCTTTTACCTTTTCCCAAACACTTTTCGGCCATCTCGAGGGTGCAAGGATAGATCTATTTAGTGGTGTTGGAATCTTATGTAACGTCCATTAAAGCGAATTAATGGCACATTTTTGAAGAGCGCCCCCAAGTTTCAAAAGTTGATATTTGGCACAGGTACGTGGTAATTGTCTAGGAACTTACGAGAAGCTAAGAAATGGTTATTTATCATAAAAAAGCGATTGGGATCCCAAAGTATTTATCATAAAATAGGGATTGGGACCCAGATTGGACTAAGGCAGAGCTTGAAATGCTATACGTTTATGTCCGTCCAGGATAAAATAGTGCCACTCGAGAGGATAACCTCTAACTTGACATGTCTGAACCAATTAAAACACTAATGGCTGAGAGTTAGACTCCGTACATGGCGCTATTCCTGGCTCTATTTCACATTGGAAGGCCGTTTCCCAGCCCGCCGTTGAATTATGATAGGATCCCGATATAATTATTCTTAATTACAAAAGCCTTCGTTTGTGACACACAGACATTTTCGAGCTTAACAATTTAACCGGTATAGTGATAGCCAGTGACCATGCAACCGGTAAAAAATCTCAAATTTTTTTGAAAAGTGGGGGCCTGCTCTCAAAAAATGTGCTAATATTGCTTTTAAAGATATTGGCACATTTTTTTGAAGAGCGCCCCCAAATTTTCAAAAATTTGTATTTTGCACAGTACGTGGTAATTGTCTAGGAGGAAACTATACCTTTCGACGTAACGAGAATGCTAAAAAAAATGCGTATTATTTATCATAAAATAAACGATTTGTATTAGAATGAGGATCCCAGATTGGACCGCTACGCAGAGATGGAATGCTACGTTTAGCATCCGTCATGATTGAAATAGTGCCACCTCGAGAACAAGAACCTCTAACTTGACTTGCCTGAAACCAATAAAAAACAACTAATGTATGAGCGTTTTAGACACGTACATGGGCTTTTCCGGCTCTCTTCCACATTGGAAGGCCGTTCAAGCAGCAGTTGAATTATTATCGGGGATCCCGATAATAATATTCTACTGTCCAAAATGCCTTCGTTTGTGACACATAGACATTTTAGAGCGTAAACAATTCACAGGTATAGTTGACTAGCAGTTACCAATGCAACGGTGTAAAAAATCTCAAAATTTTGAAAAATTGGGGGCGTCTTCAAAAAAAATGTATTTTGGGCTAAGATGCTTTAGACTTAATTGGGTTTGTATGGCATTATGTATGTGAGCAATTGACTACTATATTATATACTGATCATATTCAAACCAAAGACGGCAGATGGGATAAATTGCACTACTATTATTATATAACTGAAATAATATCAGAACCAAAAGACGGCGATATCCGTCTAGTTGGAGGAGGAGTCGAAGGCGCGTGAAGGCCGAGTTGGACGTTTTCACTCTGGTTGTGTGGGGCACGTGTGTGACGACCTACTTGGCTCAATGAAGCCCTGGTCATATGCAGTAAGAGTGGCCTTGGAGAGGATCCGCTAAGATTGGCTGCTTTCTACGGACAAGGAATAGATCCAATATGGTTGGATGAGTTCAGAGTGCACAGGGCAATGAACTTCTCATGTGACTTTGTCCCCATAAGAGGTTGGGGAAATCCATATAGCTGTTCTCACGCAGAAGATGCGGGGGTGATCTGGATGGAGCGGTACCTGATATTGCATGCGTACCACTAATTAAATAATGTTTAGCGTCCAATTTTTTTTTAAAAAAAAGGTATGGGGATGGGCGTTTTATTTTTATCCGAAAATAGTGAAACTATAGCTATTTTACATAGATTATAATAATTGTTAAGGGCTATAATTATCTACCAATGCGTTACATAAAATTAAAAGCACACGTTTATGTTTTACACGCAAAGATATCGGATGCGTGTACAAGATAAGCACTAAAACACGTTAAAACAGGTTGTTAGTGTAATGATGATTAACCACACTTATCACTTAAGATGTAATTATGATATGATTAAAAGGGCACGGGGGAGAGCAGTGCCTAGCGGTTAGGGTGCTGCCTCGGCGCAAATTTACCAATCAAAATTTCCCGGGGTTCGAATCACGGGTGGGGTCGTGGACTGCTGGGATTTTTCGGGGGTATATTAATCTGGATTATCTGTATACCCAGCTATTGATTAAATTTACAGAATACCGCTCTCCTGCATGGTTCACTTGGAATTGGGCTAATGGATCATGAAAAGCATCCCGTACTCGGACGGGGACGTTAAGCCGTCGGTCCCGTGTTCAGGGGCGGCCACAACTGTAACATGTACATAGCAGTCAGCGTCGAATAAGGTAGGGTGGTAACCCCCTGACGGTTCCCAATCCGCCCCAGCCTCAATAGCGGGCCATGTTAGGAGCGTCCGTTCATGGATACACGCCGGCCCGGATCAGCTCACTAGCTGAATAAATCCTGACACCACAAGCCATTACCATGACTTCTTTTGGATACGAGCAAACAAAAATAGGGCATATGGATAAGTTGTTTTTAGAACCAGCAGTCAACTCTGGGTGTATGGAAAGAAATCTATCAAGCATGTACGGCATAAACCCCATTCAACTATACACACTTCTATTGATTATTTCATGCTGAAATTTACAAGAAGAAGTTACCTAACTCTGAACACATGATGAGCCAGAAAAAAATAAAACGTCAGAGGTTGCCTTTTATAGATCTCAAGGCTTCATTAAAAAAATGGCAATGAATTATATTACCTAGGTTCGTGACAGGATACTCTTTAGTAATCTGCCTTTATATGGTTAATGAGGCGTCCAAATTAATAGAAAATACATGTATACGATATTGGGCAAACGTGTGTGTGCTCTTCCGTCTTCTCCCTTCTCTTTCTCTATCGTTCTCCTCTCTCTCCCTGTCCTCTCTCTCCCTCTCTCTGTACGTGTGTGGAGGAGTTTAAAGACATCAATGTATTTAATGTTGCCATGTTATTTTGATATACCCTAGAGGAATGTAGCCCCAGTCCGTTTGCGTGGATGGCTCTACGGAACGGGAGGGTCGGGTGGTAGAAGATATTTTACAACGGTGAGTGGGGCACCACCCTGTATGCGACGACCTCTTCGACAATGTAGAGGCTGGAGTGGTTTGACCGACAACTCGGATTTTCGAGTGGAAAGTGGGTATAATGCGTTCTACACATCAGGCTATAGGAAAAATTTGGCTTGACCAGCTTGGTTGTTCAGGCACTGAACATGGCTTGAACGAGGTGCCCTCACTATGGGTTGGGGGAAAACTCAATATCCTGCACTCAGGGTGAAGATGCTGGAGTTCTCTGCGATGTCTCATCTAACTCAAGGTTTGTTAAAGTGTAAACTTACATCGCCATTTTTTAATTGTGTTGAATCTACCCCGCCTTTTCAATCCTAGACGCTACTACCTTTTTTTGTATATTCGCCCTTCTTTGCTTGAAGTCAAGCATTGATCCTATTCATTTTGGAAATTGTTCACCCCCCCCCCCAAATTTTCTTCTTACATTGAGATTATTTTGTTTTTCAGAAAATGTATATCAGCATATCTAGATCAAGAACATCATCTGTATATTTTTCTTGATGCTTATCTTGTCTGATCAAGTCCGTTCCCTTATAAATCCATCATTTTATTTTAATAAGGAACCTTGAGGCTTTTATAGGCATGCCCACAATGGGGTTAGAGGGCTACTCCTCTCGTGGCCTTGATTTTGGTACTCTTTGTTTTTTTAGTGGCACGTGAGGTGACCTAAAGCGTGTGCACTGCCTCTAAAACAAGGCTGTGCGCTTAATTTTTAGTTCAATCCAGGACCGCCCTCCAATAGTATGTTACAAGAATGAATGTAAGAGAACCAATTCAGTACAGATTGTTTTAACAAATGTCTCAATGAACAAGCTCCTGGGTGATCTATCTCTTGAGAGAATAGTCCTCCTGGCACGGATATAGACTTTGCTTCACTTCGATTACACCAGCCGTTTCCATCTGAGATCTTATAAAAAGGCGGATGATACCTCCTTTGCAGTCGCTGCTCCTCCCACATGGAATAACATGCCCAATGTGATTCGCGAATCTGAGTCTGTCCTGTTTAACGCAAAAGGAAGTCTGGCGCCGCCACTGCATTTTGAAAACATATTCCCATGCTGAGTTTGTTGGTCAATTGATGCTGCCTTTCATTTTATTATGTTTTCTTTGTAAAGGTCGTGGGTATGCCAGGCATGTTGGTCGGTATAACGGGGAGGGGGCCTCAGTGAGTCTAGGGCTACCACACACTGTAACGTCTAATTATCAAGTTACTCTCAACAATAGTATTTCACCTCCACAATTCCTAGATTGTCCTTCAAAGTTTGCGAATTTCTCGACCTACGTTCTTTCTTGACCAGCTCAGATCGACCATACTGCTGTTATCTTACAGCATGTAGCAGGGACTGCAGAAGCCACGCGCAAGGTATGACAAGAAAAAAAACCCGAGTATACTTTTCGACTCGGCTAGTGTACACCTTCCCAAAGAACTCCGTCCTAGAGCTATTCCCTGCGCTTCTTGTGAAAAGGGCTACATTGGGGGAAACGGGTAGAACCTTAAGAAAAAGGACGAGTAAACAGTGACGCTACACAGAGACTGCTCACAGACAAAAGACAGCCGTCGCTAAATACGTGAGGAAACTAGTATTGGAAGGGATCATTTCAGTTTAATATAATTTTGCTTTGCTCCCACCTATCACAGAAAACAATGTTTTTAGGGTGACTAGAAGCAAACGCAAAATGTTTGTTATGAAAGTAATACAGCGTTCTTTCGTGTCACTGAGAAGGGAATATTTTCTTTCAAGTTAATCATGTCCATTTTTTTCCGTCAGGCGCGGTTGCTCCAGTGCGCATAGTGGATGGTTCTACAATACGCGAAGGTCGAGTTGAAGTTCTCTACAATGGTGAATATGGGACAGTGTGCGATGACGATTTTTCCAACGTAGACGCTCGTATTGTCTGCCGTCAACTTGGTTTTTCGGACGGACAAACACGCTATAATGCATTTTTTACACCAGGTTTGGGAAGGATATGGTTGGATTACGTGAGTTGTTCTGGAACTGAGCGTGGATTGAACGAGTGTCCACATCAAGGCTGGGGAAAATACAGATCTTGTTCTCACAGTGAAGACGTGGGAGTCATTTGTGACGTTGATTTGGATTTTGAGAGTAAGTTTGCAAGTACAAAACTCAAACGTCCAACAGTGTACCAGTACAGTGTGTGATCATTTGATCAAATACTCAATGCTTTCATATATTAGACTCAAATTAGTTCACGGTGAGTGGGGAACTGTATGTGGCGACTACCTCGACAATGTAGTGGCTGGAGTGGTGTGCCGACAACTCGGCTACTCGAGTGGACAGGTGAGGGATGTGGCGTCCCCCCCCAACCAATCAGGGCATCGGAAGACTTGACTCGACCAACTTGGTTGTTCAAACTGGCATGCATGGTTAAACGAGTGTCCTGGATGGTGAAAGCTATATTCCTGCGCCCATGGTTGAAGATGCTGGAGTTCTCTGCGATGTCGCATCTAGCTATGAATGTTGTTCAACAGCAATCAGTTTTAATATGTTAGAGTTGAGCTATGGTGCGGATTAGTCTAAAGCCGCAATCTCTCTTTAATAATAGACACCCATAACCTTTTTGTATCCACACCAACCTTGATTGCAATGTCAAACATTGATCTGAAGTTGCTCATTTTAGCATTGTAACCCCGAATATATATTTTTTTTTACATTAAGATATCTAGATGGATGTAGGATAACATATCAATGGCTTTACCTTTCTATTGCGTACATATTTCACCCTATGACTTCTTGTACATCATAGGCCAGCTAGTGGTGAATCAGGCATATGGCGTATGACGGCGGGGGGGGGGGGGGTGGGGGTGGGGGTGAAGCTTAGGTGAACTTCGGTTGGGGGGGGGAGGGGGGGAGGTGGGGGGGGCGGGTAACCTCACACTATGACAAACACAAAAATGTATAATGTATTTCTAAAGGTTTACGGTTATAAGGGAAAACCCTTATATATGATTAAGATTTGTAATGCAAGATCAAATAATATAGTTTGGACTATCTGTATCGTCGTCTAGTTGTTAAATTATACTCAACAGAACAGTTGATGTCACCGACCTTCGGATATCGCACAACGCACCCGTGCTGGGTACCGAGCGCGTGTATGTTGGCGTTTGTCGCACCAGGTGACATACAAAACAAAAGAATTGGCAACGTTACATCATTATTGGCCTAACCAAAGGGGAGCCCACTTCTGTCGACTGTAGTAATACACATCCGTAACTCCTAGATTACCCTTCAATGTTTGTGAATATCTCGACCTAGTTTCAATGGTTCACCAGACACAATGCTACTTTTATCTGGCGCTATGTCCCAGGGACTTCAGAAAGGACACGCAAAGTACGCAAGAAAAGAACCTCCAATTATTAATCTCATCTCTTCGGCTACAGCTAGTGCCCCCCTTCCCAGAAATCCATCCTAGGAACTACTTATCTAGTCCTTGCGTGTTCTTGTGACATGGTCTACATTGGGGAAGGTGGTAGAACACGGCGGAAGAAACTGGCATACAAATGACCATAGAAATTTATGGAGTTTAGGCGACACCTAATCTATACAGTTAGCAGCCTTCATTCAGTATGATGTAGTTGACCAGAGATGACGTATGCTAGAAATGACGTAAATTACACAGCGCCCGTAAGACCGCCGATCTGTAGGGTACGGATTTCATGCAGTGTGCCCTCCACTCTCTTGAGCATATCCCAGTTATTTAGGCATCCCGGTACAACTTAAGAAAAAAGACCATGCGCATGTTGGCGACACAGAGATTGGCTAACAGACAAAAATCAGCTGTTGCTAGTCCACGGGTGAATACCATATTTGAAGGGATCAATTAAATTGAATATAATTTTGCTTTGCTCTCACCTATCATTGAAAAGCATGTTTTAGGTTACTCAAGTCCAAACACAAATGTTTGGTGTGAACGTAATTCAACGTTTTTGCCTCGTGTCACTGAAAAGCAAAAATGTTTTCTTTCAACTTAATCATGTCCATTTTTTTCCCCGTCCGGCGGCAGCTAGCTCCAGTAACTCATAGTGGATGGTTCACAAAACGCGAAGGTCGAGTGAAGTTCTCTACCAGGTGAATATGGGACAGTTTGCGATGACGCTTTTTCCAACGAGCCGCCGTGTTGTCCTGCCGTCCACTTGGCTTTTCGGACGGACACACCACGCGATAATGGCATTTTTTACACCGGGTTTGGGAAAAATATTGTTAGGATTACTGTGATGCTGTTCTGGAACTGAGCGTGGATTGAACGAGTGTTCACATCAGTTGTGAAAATACAGATCTTGTTCTCACTGTGAAGACGCGGGAGTCATTTGTGACGTTGATTGAATTTTGAGAGTAAGTGCAAAACCGAATCGCCACAATGTACCAGTGTATACTCATTTAGTCATTGTTATTAATTCAATTTATTAATAAGAATGTCATTCATCCATTTAAGATTTCAAACCTTCAAAACAATACTCACAATCTGCTCCATATATCAATGGAACACATGTCCTAATAAATTACCATTACCAAGAATTATTCCACTAGACCACAGGGACTAATCTTAGTGGAATACCATTAAATTATAAATTACTTATTGTCATCTATTCAATGTATTCTTCTTCTCCAGTGTAAAACGTTTTGTCATCAAAAAAATGTATATCATATAAGATTCGCATAAATTAAGATCCAGTTTAAAAACATGACAGCGGTTCATAATCGCCAAGTCCACGATATACCTTTTCAGTGTACACAACAACACACACTGGCCATAAGGTATTGCACATGCAGAAAAAAGCAATTTATATTCACAAATGAAATTGATTTAAAATTGATCACAGGATTTCCTGACTACACATTAACTTATTATGGCAAAGTGGGATTTCAAAAAGATGACGTTTCCAGAAACAAGTCGTGCGACAAACGTTTAATTTGGAGGTTCTTTATCCCTTAATCTGGCGGGTTAAAGAAGCTTGGCTAATGATAACTACCTTGGCGATGTACTCCAGAGGAATACGGCGAGGAAACGTCGAAATGGGTGCTTTCCGAATGCTCGCTAAATGAAGTCTTTAACGATTTTGTCCAGGGTCTACTCTAAAGTTTTATGACAAAATTGGTGTGGTTGATGGACCGGAAAGAGATAATGTCATAAAAGATGGAGTACGACGTCACCACCGTTGACTCGGGATTTAATGGCAAGAAAGAGGCCACGTGATACCCTGAAAAAACTATTAAATGGCAACCGTTGACATTGTGCTGTTTGTCCTGTAATGTGAACGCGTAATTTACACATGATTTACGTAAACCAAGTGAGTTATCATTAGAATTGCATTTCAGGTGTCTCGATTTCTCGACTATTTCGAAGACCACTTGTCTTCCATTGACTTTATCTCGTTTCCGGTCCACACAACCACCAATTTATTTTCTCCCATAAACCCTAATGAACCCGTAAATCCATTATTAGTGGCTGTTTTGAAGCCATATCTTTTGTGTCTGTGTCCCGTATTCCTTCTGGAGTGCAATCGACAGTTATCGTTTGGGGCTGTTCCTTTATCCTGCCATATTTAGGGAACGTGACAACCAAATCAGACGTTTTTTCCCTCTCTGATTCACGGGGGAATAACATCTGTTTGAAAAACACAACTTTGGAATTTAATACGTAATGAGTAGTCAGAAACTCCTAGTATAGTTGAAATCATTGGTGATTATGGAATTTTCGTTTTCCTGAATGTTGTCAAAACTTTTGGCGTGGTGGACCTCAACGAAGTATGCAATCTCCTATCAACAAAATAAGCAATCTCACATTATTACAGACATAATGACTTTGTAATGCCCATGGCAGATTGAAGGTGGACAAGGTTGAGTAATTGGAATACCCTTTGATTTAATTGATTCTAAACTGGAAAATACATTGAAATCCACTGGGTGATTTCTGCCCATTTGAGCACCCCTATCAGAACGGAAAACTACACTTAAAGCCACTGTCAGCGATTTTGTACCCATTTTGTCATACCGATCTGCTTCTCAATGTGATTAATTAACCTGGATAAAGACTACCCGATGCAGCGAATCCTCACGCAGTCATTGCTTCCGAATTCGGCTACCTTGCCTTTACTCATTATCATCGTCCTTACTATCATCACTCATCGTCATCGTCCGTCTTCCTCGTCATCAGCACGTCATTATTATCGTCATCGTAATCATTTACATCATCATCGTACAGGTTATTTACAGGTTTATTATCACTCTTATATTAAGGCCAAGTAAAATAATAAACCATTGATGTCCCCGCCCGCTCCGATTTTGGACGCCGCACCGATTTTTTTGTTATTTGTTATTTAAAAAAAACACACCAAAAACGAGGCTAAAAAGGGGGAAAAACTAGGGACAATTTTTTCTTCAAAAAACGTTCAAAATTAAAAAAAAACCATTTGGTGATCTACATTGCACCTTAAGTTAAATAACTTCAACTGCACCATAAAACTATCTTCAGATATATCACGGTAGCCATCTTAGACATGGCATCCATCTTTGAAAAAAAATAAAATAACAAATAATAAGGGCCTCCCTCACCAACTTTTTTCAAAATTCCGGACGATCAACTGGTCTATTTTTTTTTACTAATTTCAAAACGCCAAAACCAGATTATTGATGGATTGTTTTGTATTCTGTAAGAATAGCATCTGTGACCACTGACCAAGATTGGAGCTCTTATTTGATAACCGACTGATGCTGAACATTTTCCTTTCAAAGATCCTGTAACCCCAATTCGTTTGAGGGATGGTGCAACATATCGCGAGGGGCGCGTTGAAGTTCTGTACCAGGATCAATGGGGAACCGTGTGTGACGACGATTTTTCAAATGTTGACGCCCAAGTTGTTTGCCGCCAACTCGGGTTTTCTGGAGGGTTAACACGCAATGGTGCTTACTACGGACAGGGAATCGGCAATATTATAATGGATTATGTCAGTTGCTCTGGGTTTGAACGTGTGGCCTCAGTGAATGTCCCCACTATGGCTGGAAAAAATACCGATCTTGTTCGCACGCGGAAGATGCCGGAGTGATCTGTGAGGACGATCCCGCTGCTATTAGTAAGTGTTGTTATTAATAGAACAAATACAGTAAAAATGGAGTATTTACAGTAAATCCATACAGTATTTACCGTCAAGTATCGTCGCTGGATATAAAAAACTAGTATGTTATTTTCACCTTTGCTTCTATATGAAAAGTGGGCCCACTTGCCAATCCTATGGGCAAAATTAGATTTCTTTTCAGAACTGCGACAAAATCATAATACACAGTATACATTCTAATATGATTTTTGGCCACATTAATTTTTTTCTAAGTATTAATTGCCTTAGTTAAAATAAATTTAAATTTTAAATTCAAAATGAATGAGCATTTTGATGATTAAGAAACTACAAAGTAATCGAAATTAGTGGATGAGCAATAAATACTCTTTCCCAATCCCTCGAGATGGCAAAAATCATTATCTCTTCCTGCTTAATGTTAGGCGTCCTAGACGTGATGGTAGTTGAGCGATACATTTGATATTCATCTATATTCAAAAGCTGAAAGGACATCTATATGGATTTGGATGGGAATCAGCCCAAAGACACTAATACTGACACATGGTTTTTAATATTTGACACAAGAAATGCAAAATTTTATGGAGACTGGAGTGATATATAAATTTTAATAATATGTACGAATAAAGCAAAAATATGCTTGAAAAACAGCAAGTATCACATTCAATTATCCGAACCAGCAAATAGTTTTTACATAAATATGTAAAACAGGGGTCATCCATTTCAGACATTTTCTTCATATCTGTTTTCTTTAGGGCCAGATGAAAATGTTTTATGTCAATAACAAAGTTACTTTTTATATGAAATGTTAACATTTCATGTTTATTGTCGAAATTCAAAACGGCTGGCTGCATTTAAGACACAGTCAGGCATGTTTGCTCAGACAGTATTTACAGCCTGTCTAAAATAGTACAATCGAAAACTGTTATATTAAATCTCAACATAAGTGCGTCGTTTTGTGCATCACTTTAAAGAAGAAAGACCAGGCTTTCCAATACTGTTTGTTTCATCTCATTTGCTTGTTTCAACCGAGAGATAACTCCAGTGTACTGCGCGCGGAACACAAATATCGAGTTTGTGCTTGTTGAATGAAAATGGTGAAAGAATTAGTTAAACATAATTCACATTTGAACATATTTGAAATTCTTCAAAAATGAATTAACTGCATAAAAGACTTTAACAGATGCGAAAACAGTCACATAATGGTGGAATTATCTTTAGTTAGTCTGGTTTTAAGATAAAGTGAATAACATTCGACATACTGTTGTTTGTTAGAAGAGAATCATAACCGTACAGAAACCTCCATTTATTCAAATTCAAATTTTTCTAACTCTATGCTTCAACAATTAGCTAATGCTCAAAGATATTTTTAAACCGTTTCTTTGGATTTGCAGTGTTTATTTTTGTTGCAATTATATTCATTCTTGCATGATATTAACAGATACCAATTCTGTAATAAAATCAAAGCTCCATTTCAAACGTGGAATAAATATTTGTATTTGGTTGTTATTTATGAAAAGAAAATATTTATCATTGAACTTATTATGTTGACCATTAAACCTTGCGTCAAGAAAACTAGACTTCCTTTGTGTACTTTAATCTGTGTTTGTTCCTTTTGCCACATCGAAATCTTTTGTGAGCTTAGAGACAGCATGGCACAGTACTCGAAACCACTCTGCCCATGCATAAAATTGGCTCAACTTCGATTTGGTGCATTGGTTATATCTCTGAATTGACAAAAGCAAATAAGATGCATGAAACAAAACCATTGGAAAGTCCAGTCTTTGTTCTTTAATATTCTGCCAAATAAGAATGACTTATTTTGAAATTTCATATTGGTCTGGTTGTACCATTTTTAGACAGTCTGTATATGGCGGCCACAGCCAAGATGCTGTTCACCTTGTAGTGCCAAATGTCCCTGTCCTCGGAGATGTCAGATGGATCCTGTCTCGAGCAATCACATAGCTTCACACCAATGTAATTGAAGGCGCGACGGACCGCTTTTTGGGCATGGTTACCTCCAACATGTGACGTGCTTTGTACTTTGGTCATATGCTCACGCCAGGGCATGCTTTGTACTCGCTTAAGGAGCCCGGTGTAGGTGCCTTCCAGTCTATCATGTAACTCTTTCTCCAGGTCTCAGATCCATATAACAGGATACTCTCTACACAGGATCTGGAGAAGGTCAGCTTGGATGAATTGGAGATACCAGATTGTTATAAGCGGTGTAATTTAGTACAGTCATTCCAAGTTTGTCCTTTGCGTGACAGGAAGTCTTTCTTGCTGTCAGCAACATAGGACCCTAGGTACTTGAAGTCCCTGACCTCTGGAGTGCAGAAGGATTGATGGTTCTCTTTCTCATTGACGTTCATGTATTGCGTGCTCTTGATATTTATATGTTAGGTCGACTTTGTCGAGCATCTAAAGTTTGTAGATCTTGTGCATCACACATCAGATCGGCCGTTAGAGCTAGATCGTCGCCGTAGTCAAGGTCTGTGAGATGCTAGTTGGTGGTGGTCTAAACGCCTTGGGTTTGATGGTGAGTCCCTTGTCGTCATGATGTCAAGAATCTGCCTGAGGATGTAATCACCTCGGCATTTGTAGATTCGAAAGCCGAAAACGGTAAAATAGTTGTTAGTTATGTTGTTATGCATAGCATGCCCCTATATGTTTTCTGCGCTTGGCATTTAACTTTGACCTCGGATAATATATTACGTAAAACAAACAAACGACAAGAATCAAATGAATGTAAATTTAAAATTTAAATAATTAAAATATTTTTGAAAATGGTTGTACTTCTTATTCCTTTTTTAAAATAGTGAACTTTTCCAGTTCGTTTAGTTATGGTTCTACCGATCACGAAGGTCGGGTTACGTTTTTCTACCAGGTGAATGGGGAACGAATTTGTTGATGATGACTTTGGCCATGTTTGACGCTAGCATCGTCTGCCAGCAACTCGGTTTTCTGGTGGGGTGGCGCGATATGGGGCATTCTTTACACAGGGCATCTGTAGCATTTGGCTAGACTTTTTGGGCTGCATCGGTAACGAACGTGGCTTGAACGAGTGTCCTCATTACGGATGGGAAAATATCGATCATGCACACACGCCGAGACGCTGGTGTCCTTTGTGAAGGAGGTATAGTAATTTTGTTATCCTCGGATATATTATCATAATTCATGCTTGATAAAAATACTGTACTTTGAAGGTTAAATGCTGAATTCAAGTAAAAGAAACCGGATTCGAATTTCCTATATTTGAAACCCCAAACTTGAAACCACATTAAAAAAGAACAAACGATATTCTGTTACCATTGTCTCAAAATATATATTTCCTGGTATTTTTTTTTAATAGTAGACGACACATTGCACTGTAAGAAATGAATTAATTTTACGGACTAGGTATTTATTCTGTATACAGAAAAGCCTGTCAAACTACAGGTTCACAAAGCGATTAAACACCGTTAATTTACAGAGAAACCTATAAAATAACGGAATACTGATCATGGCAATATGCGGCAATTTTCTTAAATTTTCTCCTTTTTTTCGATATAATACCTAAGAATTTCCTAATAATCTGGAGTGTAATCGATCTAATCTGGAAGAAATATTATCTATATTCGATCTCCTCTCGGAAAAAAATCATATTCGAATCTACTTTGGAAGAAAATGTGTTTGTATACGAGCCTTCTAAAATGAAGTTGAAGGCTATTGTGTATTTCTTTATAGTGGGTCACGTACAATTTCCTTCCAAGTTTCATATTTTTAAACCATATTTTTAATCTAACACCCTCATTTGCATGAATTGTGCATAAGTGAGATGGTGATTCACTTTAATCCATCCTTCTGGATCATCCTGTACCCTACCTCTACCCCGACGGGTGCTTCTTTGTGTGTGAACAGCAAAAGGCAACGTTATAATATCAATTGGTTCTTGCATTAACCCTCGTCACCTGAGCCATTTTTTGATAACCAAAACTCCCGAGGGGGGTTACCAGCCCCCGTGTTTTCATTACTGAACACCGATTCCTGTAAATTTTGGTGCCACAGGGTAGCTTAGAGTTTCTTCTTCTTTCTTCCTTTCCTTGGCGTATTCAAAATAAGTTACCAACATCTCCATTATGACGTCACTATTTTAATGACTTAAAAACATTATATACCACTAAATTTCCTTCTCATTATATAAAACTAGTCATTTCCCATCAAGTAGAGGCCAACAACCGCATGAAAATTGGACATTTCTAACATTTTTGGCAAAATTGAATTGTCCATATTCTACACTGGCGTGTCTATGGAAATTGACAGTTGTTGCTGACATGCGAACTTATGAAGTCCATTGTGACGCAATGCTAGGCATGTTTGTACTCATTTTGGTATCATGGAAGATGACGACTTAGCTTCTATTGGTATCAAAATTAAGTGTCTGTAATGTTCCTGTATTGTGCTAGGCATGTTGGTACTTTTCTCTTCCGAAGGGTGGGGGGGGTGTGGGTTTCCACCCCCTATCCATCACTTGGGATCACCCTGTTCCTTACCTATATACCCCAGTGGATGTTGTTTTTGGATGGCAAAGGAGGCAGAAAATGTCAATTGACAATTACATTAAATAAACACAGAAGGGGGTGGTAACCACCCCCGCTTCGGTAGTACGAGGGTTAAAGGGACATAATGACATAAAAAAAAATTACAAACGAAAAGGACCCTTACTGAAATCACTTCCACGAGTACTTTGGATGTTTACATCTGTAAAACAGTAAAAAAGGAAAGAGTTCCAGGGAGGAGGTGCAGTTTTTGTGGCAATTTCTATAACAGAAAACAGGGTGCACATCCCAGAACAGAAGTTACAGTGTATCTAATCATGTTTTGCGACACATTCAAAAGCATTCAGACCGTGTGAAAGCCGATATAGTCCGGTAGGAGCTATCGGGCTCCATAGATGATACCGGAATAAAGCGTGAAACTAATGTTCTTTTTAAATAAAGAGTCAACTGAATCGATTGCCCTATTGTTCACCATTGTTCCCGGACTATTATACGCCGGACAGTGGTTACTTCTACACCGGATTCAGGCATTGTACTTTAGGGCTTGTTAGTAAGATATTGATCTGGCAAGTGAAAGATGATTAGCCGGGATGAGCACATGTACAAGAGGCATGTCTGTGAGCTGATGACAACATGCTTTTCAAGTTTGGTAACTGCTGGCAGTAATGTCAGCAATCCTTGTTTCCAGAAATTGGCCACAAACTGCCACCTCCTCCCCTATAACTCGTTCCGTTTTTACATCCACATTGATTTCAACTCGTGGAAGTGATTTCATAAGGGTCCTTTTCATAATGTAATTTGTTTTCATGCCATTATGTCCTTTAAGAAGAAGTCATTTGGAACCAGGAAAAGTTTTGGTAGGTTGCAAAAAATAGTACGGAGGGGGGGGGGTCCAGTAAATCATGAATGACATTGCCATTTTTGACAAACGTGTCGTTTTGAATTTTTAATAGACGCTGTTGTCCCGGTCCGTCTGGCCGGCACCGATAATAACCATTCTGGTCGGGTGGAATCTTCTATGACGAGTGAGTGGTAACGGTTTGTGATGACGACTTCCATACTGTTGATGCCGCAAGTGTCTGCAAGCAACTTGGGTTTACTTCGGGGACAGTTTGCTCCCAATCTGCATGTGGTTTCGGCCCGTATTGGCCGTAATCTGGTTGGACAACGTAATCTGTGCTGGAACCGAGAACCGAATAAATAAATGTAATCATTAGGATGGGGGAGTACCGATCATGCTCTCATTTGAGATGACGGGCGGTACTGCAGCTTTTAGTTTAAGAAACTAACACAATAGCATGTTCAAAAGAAAAACATCCTAGCAATTCAAACTGGGATCTTTTCGCAGTTGTAAGTGATCACCTAGGTCTTGACTTCCATCATCAATCATTGGGTATAGAGAATACTTTAAAATATAGTAATAAGTGATTACCGTACTCCGGCCCGTAGCTGAGATTTCCTCCCCCAAGACACATGATCTACTTAGGGCCATACTAGTTTAAAAGGACAAATACAAGAACGGACGTCAACGAACGGAAAGTTGTTACACCTTATATCTCCTTTGTCAAACATGCAAAAAACAATGAGATCACGTCAATGAAATATGAAAGCAGTCCGTCACTGTTGGACTCAGGAAATTTACTGATAGAAATGGTCACTTGATACTTGAAAAGAACTTTTTAATCATAACCGTTGAAATTATACGTTTGATCTGGAATGTGATACGTATTCGACTGATTTGAGCAACCACGTGGTTTAATATCATTCAAATTGCATTGATTTCCTCCAAATGTTCCTAATTTTTTTAAAGACCCTGTCTTTTATTGACGTTATCTAATTTCTGATCCACACAGTCACTACACTTTTCTTCCATAAAACATTTAGAATACCCTAACAAACCTTTAGGCATTCAATGCGTCATATTTGGCTAAGAACCACGATATTTTGCATCATTTTGTGATTATGATTTTTTTCTTGTTGCAAACTTTTTCTATATAGTGTGTGTCGAAGCACAATTCCTTTTACAAAAGAGCGTTCCGCAAGCGTAACACGCACTGGCCAATGAGAACAGCACCAGTGCACCTTGACACACTCTACAACAACCGCCGATGCTGAGTGGCTCAATCGTGCGCGATCTGTGCATAATTTGCTGAATCCTGGCCCCGGTATGAGCATAACGAAAGGGCTACGTGTGAGAGGAATTGTTTAGATCATAACCCTAAGACAACCGAATCTCACAAAATCCCACAGCAATGAGTGATGAAAATGCACGAAGTCCACGATGTAGCGATGGCGTCGTAGCGTGATATTCCGTGACTTTTCTTCTTCTCCTCTTCCCTCATTTCCTCAGTCCCTTCCGAGAAACAGATGTGGTGATGTGGTTAATGTTATAGTATGTCTATATTGCCTCAATTATCTCTCTGTAGATTGTTTATATTGCCTCAAATCTCTATCTGCCGTTTAGACTTTTGGCAAGTGTGAAAGGCAATTGGACCTCGTCTAGTATTTGAGATAAACTCATCCAAAAAAATCAGGGAACAACAATCAATGGGAATTGACTGTGGCTGTCTGCCGATTCCCGTAATCAGATTTTCACGTTCATTCATCACACTCCGTTTGGAGCTTCCGCGGTTAGGAATATTAAAATTGCTTCGACAGCTAATGGAAATAACAACGGCCCCATAATGCAATGGGCACACAGCAACCAGTTATGCTATGCATAATGACTATGCTATGCATAATGAGCTATGCTATAGCAGCAGATAGCAAATTATGCAAATAAGTTTGACTGTCAGTCACTGTCAGAGGCCTGAGTAAGTCCTCACCTCTAAAATTTGTCAAGTTCAATAGGTTTTACCTGGCCTTTCATCAGATTCAGATTTATTTCCATCTCAACAACAATGCATAACAACAATATATAATTAAATGAAATTAGTCATAAAATTCAAGACGAGAATAGCATAAGAACGCAAGGCGTGTGAATTATAGCACCCTGATAAGGTAGCGTTATTGTTTACAAATTAATTAATGATAGACAAAAATATTCTAATATCCTAATAAAGAAGGGCACAAACCAAAAAACTTAATTGAGCTAGAACAAACATTAAAAACACCCGAAAACAGAATTGAACAAAACATCCCAAATCAACGTAACCAGGCAAGAACGAAAGGTGAACGATATGATTTTAATTCTCAAGCTTTTTTTGAACATAACAAGAGAGGAACAATTTTTAAGTTTATATGTAGGGAATTCCAAAGCAACGTACCCTGGGTTTTTATTGTGTTTCTGGCCAGAAGTGTGTTAGTGGACTTGATATAAAAATCACTTGCATGGCGTGTGCTATAGTGACGTTTTGTTGCATTAACGGTGAAAAAGTTATGGTCTAACAAGTCTGGTAGTAATATTTTATGGTGATATTGGTACATAAATGATGCTAGCTGAAGAGTATATATGTCATGAGTACTTAGAGACTTAAAATGAGGGTCGGTGTGGGCAAGCCAAATGGAGTTTGGACAGGTAAGCCTTGTTTTGCATTCGGAAAATAGAATCAAGATTAGAGTTGTTTTTATCTGCCCAAATGATTGCACAATAACTGAGGTAGGGGAGAACAAATGTATTAGTGTGCGGAGAGATTCTTGGTGTAAGAAAGGTGTTGCGCTTTATTTTTATTTGCTAGAGTCAGCTGTATACGATGTGATCCCAGGACGTGATATAGCGTCCTCTCATGGGGAGTTTCTTGCGCCTCGCCTTTCCGAATTATTTTGAGTGTTTTGTTTTTCTTTATTTTCCGGGGTAAATCTTCCGTAACTTTCCTTGGAGCTGATTGGGCAATACACAGCAAGGCTACCGCCTAGCGGCATTGTTTTACATTAATACTGTCGAGTGTCGGGCATTCGTATTGTGGTCAAAGAAAGGGCCCTGACGACAGATAATGTTTGCACGAGCAATTTCAACTTAAATCCTGGGGTGGGTTTGGCCAAGTGGGCAAAACCTCAACAAAACTCAGCCGTTCGCCACAAATGAGGTTTCAAAATACACGTAAATAAACACCGCTTCCAACTATATCCCATAATGTATAATACAGTGTATCGTTTGAACTTGACAAATTTCAGGTGTGGGGAGTTACTTTTTAGGATGTGTTTAGGTAAGAAAGGGTTACAATTTTAATCATTGATTTGTACCCAACTGTACAACAGACCTGGCCCTCTTTTGTTCTTTGATTATCTGCATGTAAATGGGGGCTGGTTCAAACAGCATTGGAATCTAGTAAACTACTCTTTCTAAGACATTTTAAACAATCAAATTACTCGGCAATTAAATCACGTCCATCTTCCGTCAAATCACACCTTTGTCTGCCTTCTTTGGTATCCTGTTCTACTTTCGTTTTAGAATCTTTTTCATGCATCAGTTTTGTTTCTTTCGTTGTGAACATCTAATATATATTTAATCCATATGAATTTGATTGATTTAGTACACTATACTAAGTTCAATAAAGATATTACAGTATACAAATATATAGTAGGCCCACGGTCTCCAGTCACCGAGGCCTGAGGGGAGGTATTTTGCACCATTTCGCGAATATAGAGCAGACAATATGTCTTTTATATAACATATAAAAATATTCTGTCATTTGAAAAACTTGCCAAGTCTTGTCGATATCAGCTTCCACCGCAACTCTCAAGCCTTACTCTAGTCATGGTTCAATCCAATCGCGGCTCTCTCCCACAAATTTCTCGAACTGCTCTAGATATATGATTTATTTTACGGTATGCACTATCTACAACATCGAGATTTCTCCATTTTGAGTCAAAATTTCAACGGAAATTGCCCAGCGGTAAATGTAAACACGCAAATACCAAGCAGAAGATATGATCGATGCAGTGTCACTGTCAAAGGTCTGGTCAATCACCGTGAGGTACGGGCGATGCAAGATATCAATGCAGGGAAAAAGTTCCCATAAAAACGAACTATTTCCCTGTGATGGAGGAAATAGTAGCTTTTTATGGGAACTTTTTTCCCCTCCTGCTAAATTTTTGGGCACTAGTCTCAAATATGTCACATGATAGAGTATCCACCAATCAGATGACAGAAATATTTGTATGTGTTGTATAATATATTCCGTTTGTTAATAATAATTGACATTTTATCCGTTTTTATCCATTTTTGTCTTTATATTTGCTGAAATAAACTCGTATGAATCGTATGATATAGTGTGTTAGGTAATGGATTTACACAAAACAGATTTTTCCTTAAATTTTGCATGTATTGGTGATTTCAAGGCGGCTCGATAGTTTGAAATTATGGTATTGACCTGTTGATTCTAAATCTTGATGATGTCACTCAGTCATCCTTGAGTATTTTGAGATAGGGGATAAATTAAAAGGGGTAAATACTTCATATGGAGTTAAAAGGCGTTTAGATATGTCCATCTGGTTCTTAGTTTTTCCAAGTTGCAACACGTATTTTTTCCTGAGATATGCTCTGTAAAGATATTGCGTGCGTTTGATTGATTTACGAAAATTTTGCTTTTATGACTATTGTTTCGTTTGCATTCTTAAGTTGCCATTTTCATTGTCTTTCAGCTTCTTATATACATGCTTGCCTTGCATTTGATCATTTTGATATGACAAAACGTTCTCTGCTTTAAAACATTTGGTCTAATGTAGATCTATAATTATTGTACCTGTAATAAACTTAAGTCTCTTTAGTCCCTTTAGTTGTTCTTTGGAGGCTCTTTCACGTCGCCATTATCAAATTGTATACTAATATATATCTATCAATATTAATAGATGATATATGATAATAGGAAACAAACGCGCACGATGTTGTGCATTAATAAAATCGGTGGTTAGTTGATATTAAATGGCTATTATTAGATTGAATAAAAAATAATGAAAAAATCGTCCAACGTCTGATTTGTGCTGGTACTAAAATTCAGAAGTGGTTATTGCTCTTCTGATTTGTATCAAGAATGTTATCGGTTAATAATCATTAAAATAATCTTTCTCTGCATAAACACTCGGCGTACTATATTCGACGAAACGATACGAAACACACTCAGTGCACCCATTGGATTACAATATGACGGAATAAAGCGTGTAATCCAATGGGTGCACTGAGCCTGTTTCGTTTCGTCGAATATCAGAAGCCACATTAACGGTGCTACTACCGATGCATGTGAATTGGAAGAGCTGCTTCTCAAAGTTAAAAGTGAAAGCGAAGTCTTGGGTCTACGACTGAATGTGAGCAAGACTAAGATCATGACTGTTGGTGGTAATGGCAATGAAGACCTAATAGTTGTTGACGGTGATGAAATAAAACAAGTCACACAGTTCAACTTTCTCGGGTCGCTTTTCACTACCAGAGGGGGCTGCACAACTGAGTTCAAGAGGCGTCTAGCCATAGCCAAAGCTGCGACGGTTGGGTATGGATATGGATACCATTGGATAGATGTGGTCTGATACCACATAGCTATTATGGCGTCACGATGACGTTATAAATTAAGTCGCCAAAATTGGCATTTTCCACAACAAGCGGAAATCAATTTTGCGCTAAGAAAGTAGGATATCGGCTTTTCATGCGGTTTTCCTCTCTAAAAATGATTCAATTGACCCGTTGTGGACATACTACTAGACGTTTTAGGGCATACTGTACATAATATTTTCAAAAAGTACATAAATATGCTTGAGTTTGGGGTTTTTTTTTTTTTTTTTTTTTTAAAAAAAAAAACAAAAAACCCCCCCCACCCCACCCTTCGACTTTCGACGGCTACCCTAACCCCGGTGAAGGTGCTACCTTCACTTCACATTTTTTCGCTAAATGACCGGAAAGGATGAGGGAATGCAGGGCGAATCCAGGATTTGAAAAACGTCAAATTACCGGGGCTGAAAGGCTGTAACTGGTTCAAAACTGCTCAAAATGGGCTTTTTTTGCAAGAATTTTGCAGAATTAAACCGCGGAGGGCGCGCGCCCCCTCCCGCCCCCTCCCTGGATCCTCGCCTGGAATGATCACCTACAACGTTTAACAATGTTCCTAATTTCCCAGACTTTACCTTTTAATTAGGGTAAACCTGATTATTCAGTATCTTCATCACTCTTTATTACCTATATCTCACATAAATTACAATTTGGAAGCAGAAAAATGAAAAAAGTAAAAAACTGCAACTTTTAAAAAAAAAAAAAAACAGTTTGAAAAAAGTAGTATTTACACGCTGAGACCGTTATTATTTTTCCGTAATATTCTTCTTTGTAACTTACTTGTTTAATTTAAGAATACCAACTATGAAAATCGTTTTTTACCTATAAAATGTGTTATAACATCGTAAGTAACGTCATTAAAAATTCAAATCTTTTTCCCTATCATTTAAAAATAGTTTAAAACTCTTTTCCTCCTCTTTTATATCTATATAAAAATTGGGGGCGCTCTTCCAAAAAAATGTCCTAATTGCTTAATAAAAGGGGGAAATTATATGTGATAGAGTATAACCGGAGGTAGAAGAAAGAATAGGTGGAATGAAAGAAGGAATGAAGGAAGGAGATGTTATGGGATATGTTAAGGACAATGAAAGAACATGTTGGGAATATGTTTTTTAATATGGTGTCATACTTGAAAATGTATCAATTCACACATTCTTAACAGGAATGTCTGTTTTAATTATCCAATGAAATATACTTCTTTCAAAAACAAATTAGGCAAATGGAGATACATTGAGGAAAAGCTCTTTTCTACATATGCGAGCACGTCCGCTTGACATTGACCAAAAATGGAAGTTTTCTATCACACTGTGTTCAATTCAGCATGTAGCTCGTTTTAGTGCTTCGCACCAACCATTTTTTCGGAAGAGTGGGTACCGGTGAAAGAACTGAAGTGTCCCCCATGAGAGAGTGTCCTACTACCATAGCAACATGTACGGAATAACCGCGTGACCTTGAGACGAGGCCATTTGGGGGGGGGGTACAGTGCTGAAACAAATGACGCATGCAGCACTCAATGGAGAACAGAATAAAACATGGGTGTAGACACTCAGTCCACACGAACACTGTAATATATGACAAACCGGGGCGGAATTAACATTTCTCATAATAACTAAAAGTGAACCGTAGGGATGGAGTTCATGAAAACCGGTGGATGTCAAATTTAAAGTGGTGGTAATTTGCATACGACGCCATTTTTTCCAAAATGGAAGCCATCTTAAGCCAAAACACCTAAGACAAGTACTTTGTTAAAATATTTTTTTTGCTGTATCCAGGATTTCATCAATTAATTCCCAAACTATAAAAATTTTGCATTTGCCGATATTTTCCAAGTGGCTGACATTTTATTGACACAAACCTTACATTTCTTATTATATAGCCCAAGAAGATGATCGGGGTGTCAAATTAAAAAAATTCTGGGTCAAGGAGGTCAATAAAACTATTTACACAGTGCAATGAATACGGTCACTATTTTTCCAAGAAGGTCACAAAAAGGTACAATCCTATTACATACCTTGCTATACAGCACCTAGATGACAATTTTGGTGACAAAGTTGATGTTTTATCAATAGGATTTTCAACAACAGCAAGCTTCTCAAACCTGTCTGATCAGTCGCGAGGCAGGGCAGTATATGCACAATAGAACGATAAACCTGGTTTTTGTCGTCCGTAAACCTGTTTTTCGATAGAAAACCTGTTTTTTCAATCGCAAAACCTGGTTTTTTTCAAATCGAAAAACCAGGTTTTTTCAATCGATTGTCGAGTTTGTTTAAACCTGTTTTTCATCGAAACCAGGTTTTTTCGATTCGATTGTCATAGTTTTTAATCAACCAAGTTTATCGAGCGAGAAACCTGGTTTTTTGCGCCGATAAAACTTGGTTTTTCAATTTCGATTGTCATAGTTTTTTTTTTGATAACCTGGTTTTTTCGATTGAAAAACCAGGTTGTTTTCTTCGAATTCCGATTGTCATAGTTTTTGAAAAACCAGGGTTTCTTCGACGATCGAAAACCAGGTTTATCAAAAACTAATGACAATCGAATCCCATTAATCCGTTGAGTTCTTGTATATTACGGCCCAACTCGCAACATCGCATTGACGCCGCGAAAGTTAACGAGAAAATTTTTAACCCTTGAAAATTACACATCCGCGAAATAAGACCCCAATTATTTACACACCTGTGACAATTGGATCCGCAAAACTCTACCGCGAAAATTTGTCCCAAAAGTTAACAATAATTGAGCCTATAATTGCCACTTGTGATTGTACCGATTAAAAACTGATTTTGAAGCTTATAAGAAAGCCCCGAACCCAAGTAAAATAATGAAATTAGCTGCCTAATCCTATTTGCCATTTTTGCATATTTTGCGATTCTTCAACTCCAACGGACCGTTTGGAATAAGAAAATATTCCTTGACACATATTACAAACAATCTTCGTTCGTCAAGATTTCGCTTTACCGGGGGGGGAAGGTCGGATTTATTTGGCATCCTCTCTCTAGCAAAAATAGGAAAATTAGCACACTAATCCCTCGGGAATATAGATTCTGATGTTTAAGGCCTCATGATACGGTCATTTTTTTCTTCTGTCATCACTGGTGCGAAAACGTTTACTACTGCAAAAGTCCACACCATAAAACGAATCTTATAACTTAACTTCAACGAAAAATGATTTGCGTTCAACTATGAAAAATCAGTCTTTGAAAGGAATTTGAGCAAATGTGGTGCGACATGAGCCTCATAGGACCAGATCTGTCAATACGGTCGGGTATACGTTGTGCGCATGAGCGCCGTATCTCGTGTGCGTTTGTAATACGTTCGTGCTCGCCTCGTGGATTCAATTGGCGTGGTAGAACCCCATATACATGAGATGAGACTAAATTTGAATAAATACGTTGTCTCAGCAGTCTATGAATTTTTGAAATGGCGCGATAATTGAATTTTCAAAGCATTTTTTCTCCCATTTGCTTCTACGAATCTAAAGTTCGCAGAAACAAATTGCTTTTAAATGATGCCTTCTTGCCGTGTATGTAAAAAATGAATGAATTCAATCAAGCGGTTTTGGGGAATCATCAGCATATTATGCGATTAGGGAATTTTTTCCATAGAGCTCCACAGGAGCCCTGGCAAACCTCCAAAATCCCAACTCATAGTACGACATCAGGTGTCTCCCCCCGGCTTTACCTTGTTAAAAACCAATGGTGACGTCTGATATTGGGATTTTCATGGCCGCCCTCCCCGAGAAATACCATTTACTATGGTGAAATGCCGTTTTTTCGAGAAATCGATTGTCAAGTTTTTGATAAACTGGTTTTTCATTTCGAAAAGGTTTTTCGAATTGATTGTCATTAGTTTGTGATAAACCTGGGTTATCGACCGAAAAACCTGGTTTTTCTCGCCCGATAAACTTGGTTTTCCAATTTCGATTGTCATAGTTTTTTTGTTGATAACCTGTTTTTCAATCGAAAAACCATGTTTTTCGAATTCGATGTCATAGTTTTCGAAAAAACCAGGTTTAACGCTCGAGCAAAACGCTGTTTTTTCAAAGATAACCTGGTTTTTTCACTGATAACCTGGTTTTTCATCGAAAAACAGTTTTTCGAATTCGATTGTCACAGTTTTTGAAAAAACCGTTTTTTTCGACGCGAGAAACCTGGTTTTTCTAAAAACTCTGACAATCGAATTCGAAAAACTAACTTGGTTTTTTTCAGTAAAACCAAGTTTATCGGCGAAAAACCAGGTTTCTTCTCGGTCGATAACCTGGTTTTCGTCGATAACATGTTTCTTTTCGAACACTATGACAATCGAATCACCATGTTATCGACGAAAAACTAGTTTTATATTCTGTTCTATTGTGCAATATACTTGCCTTAACTAGTCATTTTATTCATGGACTAATCATGTGACAACCCAAATTGACACCTTGACTATTCTGGTCTTCACCCAAAACATATTATCAGGAATTGCATGGGACTTTTGATATTTAGGCCGATTATTTAATAGAACTCTTATTTGTTTGTTTCAAATAAAAATACCCCGACTTTCGAACACTTAAATGGGTCAATGGTCACGTGAACACATAGTACGTCATGTTTTGGGGGTAAATCGCAGTTTAGGAAGTTCACAACTCTTGGGTACTTGTATTTAATATTGGGCTCTCTTGGAAAAAAGTGACACATGCAATAAACAACAGTAAATATCCTCCTACGGTTTGTATACTAGTTTTATAATTGAAACGTCGTTCTTGAACCCAGAAAAACCCTACAAAAGATACAACTTTTATAAAGTGTCCCACTACCACCTACCCGCTTTTTACGCATACTGCGTGAATACGACCTCAAAGGGTTTAGGAGTTCGAGTAAGCCCGAAATCCCCATCAAGAGAGGGCGTCTCAGCCCCATCTGGCAGTTTAAAATTGAAGCGGTGCATCAGACTGGAAAAGAAGAGGAATACTTCCATCTTAGCCAACGATTCACCCATACATACACGTCGACCTGCGAAAGAAAATGCAAAATGATTGTTCAAATCGCAGTTGAAGTAAGGAACTACTAACACTTCCAATTGTTGCTTACAATTGATCTATTGTTGTTAAAGACAAAGGTTGAGCATACTTATCTAATGCCAATAAAATCATAATTCCCCAACAATTTGGACTGTCGAGTATTGAACTTACGGTTAAAGATACGCTGGCATATTTTACATAAAATAATGCCCTCAATTTTGGTAAAAACTGAGGTTTTTGCACCGTTGCTTTTACATGTGCACTGTGTTGACCCTGAAATGAATAAGCCTGAAATAGTTTCTTTGTGTGTAAACCAAGTAATTTTGTACAACTATTCCGGGGTGGTTTTATTCCAATGCCTTGACTGTACAACTGAAACACCAGAAAATACAGATCTGCGTTGTGTAAATTTCCATGTAAACCGTTCAGACTGGGTTATGGCTGTCTCGCTTATGTTACAATTGCTTAAAGGTTCTCGGTTTTACTAGCGGTAGATAAATTTTTAAAACTATTAAAATGAAGGAAAAGGCTGGAAATTACCATCTGAAACGAAAGCCCTTCAAGGTGGCTATTAAAATATTCCTCTGTATGTAACTGTTTTAGCGCCTGGGACAAGTCCCAATATATTAATTTTTTATTTCATCAATTTTTAAAGAGTTTTGTATTTTGCTGGAAATATGTCCGTGCTCCTTAAAATTATTATTTATGTCTTTCTTGAGGAATGGGTCTAAATATGAGACTTGCCTAGTTGAAATCATTTTCACCATCTCTTTCAAATACATTTCGCACTCGATTCACCCAATATGTGTTGACAATATTATCCCATGATGATCGCTGTATTCGCTCCTTAAGCTGGGTCAATGTTGTGCAATACGGTGGTTCATAAACTCTGTCCTTGAGGATTGCCCATTATTTCTCAATGGGAATGGCCAACAATATCAGCTACCTCAATAGAAGTTTTCCCCTCGCGTTTAAGCTTAACTGCCAACTCTCTCACCTCTTCTTTTCTCGTCTCACCCGCCATTTTTAAATGCCAAAGTCACTATTTTGGTACTTCCGATATAGATAATTATCACTGGTTGACGAAATCTTTCATAAAACAGCAAAAACTTGATGGATTTTTGTAATTTAAAAGGCAGACACTATCGTTGTATTCTTGGCTACATGTAGCAAGTGTTTGTTCGTACCCTGTAGCATGTTGCCTACAGTAATGAACGTTGTTGTCTCAGATGGGATGGGACATCAATTATGGCACACGGTATACATGGTTGAAAAAAAAACATGTGCCTGACCGTTCGAACCTACAAGTTAAATGCACGAACATCTACCTAAAAAAATAAATAGTCCTTGTCACACTTTGACAACCATATATGACTTGTGTATGTCATGTCAGATATATGCAACTTTGGATGCTTCTAGATAACGGCCAACAACTACGAAGGTTACCGGTGTCAATAGCTCGACGCCATAACCTCCGCAGTCCACAGCACGGCGCGCAAGTAGGCTGTAATGCCTGCTAAAACTACAACGGGAATCCGTTCTGTTCATACAGTCCACGGTAAGGGATTTAGCCGGCTGACTTATGTTTTCATTTGTAGAACTTAAATGGACCCATATCTTTATTCACATTCTGCGGGGGACTCAGGTGTTCTCCCCCGGCTTTTACTTGTTAAAACACCATGGTTTGAATATTAATTATTAATGATTAAAGAACAATATACAAGATGTTGAATCTTTAAAAGGATTTTTATTATAGGAAATAACGACCATTTTTGGAAAAAATAAATATTTGATGAACGTCACGGCATTGATTGTTAATTATTTTGCCTCGGGGGACCCATTTCAGGTACAAATAGACGTATCAGATATCCCTACATTGGAAAAAACAACCGAAAATCGTCATCGATATTCGATTTTTGGAAAGCTCTATAGGCGAAATTAAGATAAACTATTTGTAACTGTTACTAGACATACTAGAACGGTGTCTTTTGAGAAAAAATAATAGCTTTGTGCAGGACCATAGGGCTTCATGTGTACAGAGCTTGACTTAACATGTCGATTTAATATCATATCGGTCGGTGCAGCCCCCGAAAGAGCAAACGGATACCCTGATACCTGACACGTGACCGGTACCATAACACGTGACACACCAAACTATTCATGTTCACTCGTTTATACCAGGTTATAAAACTACAAGTACGGCAAAGCACCAAGCAATATCTTGTCTCTTCTCTCCGTTGTCACAAAAGCGTCCTTCTTGATTGGTGATTGTTGTTGTTTTGTGTTTGTTTTGCAATGATAATAAAGATATGAAGAAAAAAAAAGATGTGAGACTATACATAGTGGTATAAGTAAACAGGGGGTACAGGACACGAATATGCTCGATTTGGGCATTGGGGATTTTCCAAACCGGTATTTGGGGAACTGCTACTGCATTTACTATGCATCCCATCGGTCCCTGTGACATTAAAAAAATCATCTCTTAAACCTTTTGTTCATAAAGATCTCAGTAATATCATGAAGAATTAAAAGAGATATTGACGTCACAAAATCGTCAGGGTGAGTGGATTAACCCCACTGAAACATAGTGTATTTCCATAACGGTCACTTATATTTAAATAACATCGTGACCAGGCCTAGTCTTTAGTCAAGTCTGTGGTGTAGACCGTTCGCTATTGCGCCCCTAACCGTTAAGTCTTTGAAACAAACTAGCACCCGAAGTTGTGAAATGGCAGTTTTGAATTTTCTGTTGCTGTTAAGGTTGGCAAATAGTCCTACCCCCCTGGTAGTAAATACTAGTTTCAAAAGCATTTGAAGGCGTAGTAAAGATTTACTCGTCCTTTACCTGATCCAATAAGCAACTGTTCCTGATTTTGTAATCGGGTTCTTCCTAAGCAGTCTTGGGTATCTCATGATAGGTGAGTAATTGTTACCATTTGGAATCAAAATGGTGATTTGAGGCCAAAACTCATACCGTGCAGCAATACCATTGATGTTCTTTCCATTGTGTTCCGAATTTGACACCCTCAACTTTGTTTTACAAAATCCAAATTTCCGGTGAGAATTTCATGTGCTCAGGCTTGTTCCTTTTGAATGTACCTGTTTAAAGATGGCTATATATGTTGAAAGGGAATTTTATTTTTAGTTTCTTTAGCTTCTATTTATTTTGTCATATATGTCATGTCAAAACTCGAATCGTAGGGGGCCTATAGGCAAAGGTAGAACTAGTTTCCACCACCACCCCACACCTAAAAAATATCTATGTAAGTTTCTTGGTATGATTTGTATAGTGATACAGATCTTAACTTAAACCTCTTTTTCTTTCAAAGTAGTAGTTTCGCGTTTTTTTTTATTTATATTTTTATTATTAAAATCTTTACATTTGAATATATCAATGATTTATTTTGATGGAAGCAAAATTTTGCACCATGTGGAGGATCCCCCCTCGCGACGGCAGGACAACATTGCTTTTTTTTGGCCATGAAACACCATTTGCATTTCTTTCCTTTATTCTCTCTTTGACGGAGTGCTTTTTTGATTTAATACAAATGATCTGGGCAAAATGCAAATTGGGCTTGTAAACCAGATATTATTATAAATATTTGTTTTTTTTCGACCTGTCGTACGTGTAAGGAATAGCCGATGTATCTCATTTTCCATATTAAGAAAAACTAAATGGGACTGAAAACCATGAGTCTAGGCTCTATGCACGACTGGGGTCGCATGACACAGAAATTCTTAATTGTCGGACCTATACTACAATAGACAAATCCACAGGCTTTTATCCATTAAGTCTCATGAACACCAATCAGTCGTACAAACACCACTCAAATGGTAAGTTATGCTACAGCCATGCATTAATAGGCCTACGCAGTGTAATACTCAGTACATTTGTAAGGTGTGCTTACATTAACATAACAGTTAGCCCAGGCCCACGTCCGTTGCACTGTTTTTATCGTCACTGCTATTAAAAGTTCACATCAAAGTCATGCTTCTGTTAAATCCCCTGTACATAACTCAAAACTCCAGAGAAACTTTACCCCTGTGACAAAGTAATCTCTATCAAACATACTCCCCTTGAACATAACACGCGCCATGGCTACAGAGCTATTGCGCTCTGTAGCCATGCGCAATACACTCTAATATCAAAAGCCCTAGTTATATTATTATACAACCCCAAACCATTGCCTCTGAGATAGTCCTAATGGTATATGAGTGAGCGTCCAAGGCCCCCGCAGAACTCTATAACATTTTACCCCACCATACACTTTCTTTCTTTCTTCAAGGTCGCGCCGCTTTATTCCGTACAGTGTAATGGAAACTACATAGCATAGACACCTCTGATGAACGGACATTAAAATTTTCCTCACACGCTGTTGTATATAGATTTCAATTAAGTGAAACTGTTTGCATATTTTGAAATTTACTATTTCTACGCATATCAGTTACGACTATTGCATTGAAGAGGTGAATTTTGCAGTGCGTCGCGGATTAACATGTCGACCGTCAACGGTAATCCTACAGTAATTTTGAAACATTATAGTAAGATCCGGATAGAATGGAAGAGAACGTTGGGAAAAATAGAATGCAATTTTATAAAAAGATATAGACGACATTGAAGTGTCTAGTAAAGATCTACTACCGTGTGGTCACCTTTGGCCGCTTGAAGAATTTGAGCTGCTGGGGCTACAGGTCACATAAAAGGATAATTTCTAAAATGATTCAATATGGTTATGAAATATTGTTTTAAACTTTTGATCTATACCATCGTTAATTACTTAACATTATACATCACGTCACCATTGGCCTTTTAAATCCTTTGACTTTGTAAGGATAAATTGTATTCCTAACTTCACTGATGCACTTTATAAAATTTTTGATGCCGTTATGTATACCTTGACCCTCACAATCAAATTCCCACTGGTGCCAGAGTGGCACCACGGCGTTCTTAACCTATGCATCGCCGATCAATCTAAACTTTCAGCAATATTGCATAGTAAGATTTAACTTTGTTTGAAAAACCGATGAAAAATCTAAAAGATTAAACATTACCAGCCCCAATGGCATTATGGTCGGTATATGTCCAGTCCACCATCAGCTTTGTGATACTAATCTGCTGGATAAATTTGTTGGACAATACAAGAGACCCCAGTTCTGGCGAATCTGATTTAACTGACCTATTTAAATTGGATTTAATCATAATATAATAATTAATAATCAGTCCTATATCAAACTTCGACAATCTAGGTACAGTGCACTATGAGTTATAGTATGCCCATCCACCAAGGACACAGTTCAGTGGGTTGTACTTGTACATACATTGACATGAACTGACCTTGTGTGATCTGAGTATCATATATCATACCCAAAAATCAGGGGTGTATTTCTAAATATATTGGTGAATGAAATCTACTGAACTGTGCCAAGGGAATTGAGATTTTACTAGCTCATAGTGAGTTGTAACTAGAAATCCATAATGTATTCAAATTCTTCCGTGTTTTATGTGCAACAAGAGTAAATCACTTAGCGCATCCTACACATGAGCTCCAACATGAGAAAATTCTAAAAAAAATATTATCTTTAATTCTTGCAAAGCACACTTACCATAAATTGCATATAACATTTGTCCCTTTCGGTATATCAAAGCCATCCAATGATGTATTGGTAGTTGTACATCTCGTTGTTACAGGAACAACACTTGCCATACGATGTATCTCCAGTATTACAGCCGAAGTATATGGAAGATGTTCACGATCCTCTAGGGAAGGCAGACGACCAGGGCCAACAACCTGGACACATTTTAATTAAAACATATATGTTTGCATCCAAGTATTTTTTCCCACAAGTTTATTATGTAATATACTTGAGTATATTTATTATATCTGCTTTTTTTAAACAATACAAACCCTTGCTCTTTAATTCAACAAAGTACAAATTGTCAGGCTTTCTGCTTAAATCATTTCATTATAAAAGTCAATATAAAATATTTCATCATATTTACCATAATCAGATGATAAGAACGAATATAGTTAAAGCAATGATATCACATACCTTTCAAAAATATACATATTTTGCACAGTTGCATTGGTAATTGGTGATTAAACTAGATCTGTGAATGGCAAAGCTCAGACTTCTCTACGTGTCGCATGATAAGGCATGAGTTGGGCTCGACTGCGTCTCGCCCAATATTTTTGCAACTCATAGCTCGACCAATTAATTTGGGCTTAATCGATCTAATTTTATATCATTACCGTTCGGAGGTATAGTTTACTAGAATATTACCAACAGAACCGTGCATAAATCTCACAAATTGGAAAATATCCGGCACTCTTCAAAATATGCACTATTATTGCTTTAAGAGACAAGACGTAATGCCTACGATAAGATAGAAACCAACCGAGCAAAAACAATCGTTTCGAACTAAATTTCCAATTGTTGGAAGTTTTGAACTTTATATGAAAAGGGTGTAAAATGCCCTCCAAATAATTACATTTGTGTATGTTTGACTCAAAATGTGAAAAAGGCAAAAAAAATATGAAAAACGGAAAGAAATCCCGACCAAGAGAACACTTTTATTGGAAAACCCTGACACATTTATTCGTGAATTGTAAGCAGGTCAAAGATACATGGGCTTTCATAGAACACCAGATCAATTTTTCGTTGCAGGGAGAGGGCCAAAATACCCAATATTGCTATACGAGTTATTTTGAAGATTTTATGAAATATTATTTATAACTCTAGAAAAAAAAACTTAAAATAGATAGGGAGTATTGTCTTTTTTACTTAATTTCATGCTAATTTGGGGGTAAGGATACTTTTACGTGTGTTAAATTTACACTTTTGTTATAATTTGGTAGTTTTATTGTCATTTTGTCATTTGGATGTATAGTTTTATTTATTGTTTTTAATTGCTAAAGTTTTGCTAATAAATCGCCACCATAAGAAGTACATATAAAAATATTACTTTATGCCTAATTAGCATACACGGTGCTATCACACGCGTACATTACCACCAAGTTTCATTTTACTGTTGGGTACAATTTTTATTTGGAATCCGAGCAAAGCAACAGCGGGTTGTCCAAAAATCTGGATAAACCTTTTATTTATATCTTTGATTTTTACAAACCTTTCTTATTCTTTTAATTGTATAATGGTTGTTTCGTTTCGTGCGTCCCAAAAGTGAGTAAGTTTGGAACTACAGTGTTGATTCAATATTTATGTGAATGCTTCCATCGGGGGGGTGGGGTCCGACCCTTTCTTTGCAACTTATATATCATCCGCGTGGCATTAAAACGTGGGGAGAGGTCCCCACTTTTTCGGAGTCCCGTATACGTGCACCTTTGTTTTTAGAGTATCCAAAACCCGAGGAAGTGAAATGAAGAGCCATAAACGCCATTTTAGTGGTTGCTAATCACGGCCTGATGAAACAATCTGCTAAAAAATTCAACATTTCAGCGTGAAAGAGTCAAATATTTAAAAAACAAAAAAACATCGATTTTTTTTAAAAAAGAGTATAAGTCCTGTAAAATCCCATATGTTAACTTGTGCAACTGAAAATTGCATGAAAAAGGAAAAGAGGGAAACGGGCCTGTGTTCAAGATATGATTGGACCATTGTGTTGTGAAGACGTATAATGAACTAAACACAAAATACCGGATTCTGTCCTTTATTAGGTTGCCCCCTCAGTCCTTAGCACTTGTAGGGTAGATTAAAATACCTATTCAATTGTTTTTTTAATTTTTGATGATTTTGTTTTTTTTTCGATTTTCTGATTTTAGCCATGATAGTGCCTTTAAGTGGGAAAAGTGTGTTTTGGATATTAACCCAAGGTTTTTCATGCCCTTTTTCGCATTTTCGTGTTGTTCCGGCCGCGGTTTTCGTGCCAACGGGTTTTCCGTGGTGTTGTTTTTTATGGGCACAGACTCGACAGATGGTTGGCCAGAGTGGCCTATGGCCTCTTTGTCGTGTTTTTCATCCGAAGATGTCATTTATAACATGTGCCCCTCTCAAACATTATACAATTAAACTTTCATAGATGTGTGAGATAAATAAGTACTCAAGAACGCTATACATAATGCCGAGCAGCATTTTTGAAATTGAATTTAAATATCACAGATAGTACAGGAAAAATGTAAATCTTATTCACTTCCGGACGGTTTTGGCCTTTTGAATTTACCACATCCTACTGGAGCGTTTGCTGTCTGCTACGACTGTGTGGAGTTAAGATTGGGTCCACAAAATAGTGAATGGATAAATAGAAAAAAAATCCTACTGAACGTTTTTTGCTCGAGCCCCCTTTTTGCCGTTTGCCTTCAGTGTGGTTCACATGTCAGATGACTGACTATAATAGCAAATTCCTACTGAGCATTTGCTCTCGACTCTTTTGGCGTTTGCCTTATAATATACATCAATTCCCCTACGGAGCGTTTGCCTCTCGCCTTCTTTTGGCTTTGCCCTTTATAATAATATACAATTTTACGGTGAAGGCGTTTGCTCTCGCGCCCCGCGGGTTTTGGGCGTTTTTTGCCGTCAAGGCTAAATTAATAGAATAAAATAACAAAAACACCTACGGAGGCTTTTTTCTTCCTCGCCCTTTGCGGTGGGTTGTGCCTGTCCAAATCAAATTAATATAATATAATAATAGCACAACTCTACGGAGCGGTTTTTTGGCTCTCGCCCCTTTTTAGTCTTTTTTGCCCCCTTCAGTCCCTAATTAATAATAATAATAATAGGACAACTCACGGATCCGTTTTTTGCTCTCGCCCCTTTTGGCGTTTGCCTTCAAGCCTCAATGAATATAATAAGTAATAGTGCACATTCTTACGGAGCGTTTTTTTTCTCTCCCTCTTGGCGTTTTTGCCCCAGTTTCCATGAATATTTCTATCGAGCGTTTGCTCTTTTTTCCCCCCACCCTTTTGTGCATTTGGGCCCTTCAAGCATCCATAATTCAAAGAGATTTGGCAATGTAATTCAATACTGGGTGTTAATAATCTATCCAATTTGGCGGTTTCATTCACGATTTGTTCACAATCAGATTAATTGAATATCCTATACTGAGCGTTTTGCTCTAGCTCCTTTTGGGTGGCGGTTTTTGCCTTAAAGTTTGGCAATAATGATCCAAAAATAAATGCCCTGACACGAAAAGAAACGTCCAAATTTTGGACATAAAGCCGGTGCCCCCCCAAAACAAGTTCTAATGACGTAACTTGCTACTCCCCCCCTTTTTTAAATAAAAATTTGTGCGCAGAAAGCGCAGCAAGGGAGCCAAACTCATACGGACAACCGTAGGCGGAGAAAAAGAGGGTAAACATAAGCAAGCGGGCCACATACACCTGCAAAAATTGTCCCACAACACTTACACCATGCACACGCACTTCCAAACATGAACGCCAAGGTAAACAGTTGTCGCATACGTACTTGGACCAAAGCGAAAAACAGTAGAACGAGAAAGAAGTAACAAAGAACGCTTAATATAAACTACAAAATTAGCTGTTAGATAACAAATGAAAGCCATTAGTAATTAAAACAAAAGTTGGGTAAAAAAATAAACCAAAGAATCGAAGGACATTAAGAATGGGACACCTAACGAGCAAATATAAAATTGGCCCCCAAAGACTTTAACTTCGAAGGAAAAGGGGGAAGGGTACCAATTGACTACACGCCGCCTCCAAAGCAACGGGGCATGACTCTGATATTTAGCCCTTCCGAAAAAATACAATAAAATCAGAAAAGGTTGCGGCTCGCTGTTTGTTGCAGGCCAACTCCGACAAGCGGCACCCACCAATTCAGAAAAAACCGTTATAAAGTGCCTATCCGGTTCATTCATTTACAAAAACCCTGACCTAACAAATAAACAGAAGAACTTCGGCCGCGAGGTTACCATGCTCTACATGGATGTAGTCCCACATATCGCGAGGCCCAGGCCCTCGGCGCTTCATCCCCCCACAAAGAAGCTGGAGGCTAGAGGTTACCATTTCTCCGATAATCACCAAGTCCGCTACCAAGTTAACACAAGGGGGTACAATTACTCATTCTATCCTCGTATCATCCCCACCTCAGGACCACTCCCTACTGAAGGGCAGTGGGGCTTATCACCTACACATCATGGCTCATCGTTGCAAGCTCTACCAATTTCAGATATCACCACCTACTGTTCCCAGCTATGGGTAGTAAATGTAGCAATCACGTTTTAGTAGCCGCAAACCTTTTTGCTTTGTTTTTCATCTTGGGTGGTTCCTGTTTTTAAGGTTTGTATATATAATTCAAACTGGGGGGGTGGACTGCACCCAATGCACAGTTGGATAAAATCATCCAGGACAGCAAAGATTGGCTTCTGAGGAATATATCTAGTATCAAGTATACGGTATCAAGTTGAGGACGTAAGGCTCCGTTCTACGCAAGCACTGTATAGAAGCAAACGCCCGTGAAAGTGGTAGTAATATAATAGCTATGAATGAATCCTAAACTGGTTCAGAGACTGACCATACCAAGCCCTACCTATACACCTTGGCATTAAAACACACCTACATCCAAGAAATCTAAAAACACAGAAACGGGCATGCCCAGAATCGCAGGCAACCCTAAATATCAACAAAAGTCGGGACACCTGGTGGGGGCGCTGATTTCATGGCTAACGTAGAAACAATAGTACATTAAAAAAAAATGACTAAGACCGATGGGCATAAAACCCTTCAAAGCACTGTCACAAATTTTATTTGGTGTTAGGGGATCAACTCCCCTCATTTGACCATTTTTAGGCGCGTCAAGGTGGGCTGCCAATTTGGGATAACACATTTGTACCGGGCTTATGCACGCGCACAAGACCAGAATCCCTCCTTTGATAATACTTAAAAGTCCATATCTCCTTTCACACCCGCACTTGCTGCGCCCGACCACTACATTAACGCAAACTCCGGACCTACACCACGACCACCGAAAAGGATGAAACACAGCGGTTGCCCGCCATTTTTTACCAATAACCAAACAGAAAATCAAATGCAGAGCTAACACGTGACAACACGAGCACTTAACACCTTTTACTTGGAACCCAAAATTGGGTCCCGAAAACAAACATAATAAAAGAGGAGGTCCTAATAACGGAGGGGAAGCCAAAGCTTAAACTAGTCACAGCACCCCGAACTCGCCAACGACTACACACACGCAATTAATACATAACTACCAATACGCCCGAAACCAACTTGAGCCTAGCCCGAATGACAAATAACGCTAGCAAAAGAATTATGGAACACGTTTCGAGTCCGACGCCGAAACTGACAGCGGAACAACGAAACTGATTTCCCAAGAAATCGAAGAATAATAATGAAAGGTTTTTTTTTTTTTTTTTTGGAATTGGCACTCTAAGATGACAACCTTAAGGAGACCTGCCTACACCATTAAGAAACAACTAAAATTCATTAACAAAAAATGACACAAACTGCCCACGAAAAACTACTATCAAAACATAACAAACGGTAACTTGATAAATTCTGCTGCTCCCGTCAGCCTTAAAAAAGGGGGTTGAGTTTTCTTTGAAATTAAAATTGAAACAGTAAGAGTGGAATTAATAGCAGCACAACCTAAAAACGGTAGGTTAAGGAAGGACGCAAGGGGAGTTAAAATACAGGAGTGAAAAAATGATGCTATACAAGTGCAACTTGAAAAAGATGAAAACCCTACAAATGAGCGGGAAGCAGACGCCGCACTAACGCACAACAAATGAATTGCCGCCACACATAACACAAAAAATAACGGATTTCAGGGCGCCCAACATCCATGGTGGGTATAACAATGTCCAAAAATTTTACAACACAACCAACCAACCATGGGTAACATGGACGCACGAGTCTCCAAAATTTAGGGTTTTCAAGAAAACCCACACATAAAATTTTCTACCAACAACAGTAGTTGAAAAGAGAACGGACTGTGGGTGGAATTGAAAAAAACAATACATTAGGACAATAGAATAAAAAATGGACACGAACGGATGCATTTTGAGAGGGGTGGGAGATAGGGCAAAGGCAGTAAACAAACCAAAAAGAATGGCAATATCCAATGGCAATCACAATCTAGAAACACACACTACAACGAACACCCAAGGCAAATAAATATCGAAAAATACAAAAGTGGATACATACCCACGGATAGTAAATACAATAACACGGAAAGCATGTCGATTCCCTTATTGAATAACACGAACCAGGGAGTTCACAGCACAAAGCACAAAGAAATAACAGTGGATGGGTTAAAATATTAGTTAAACAATAGAATTGTAACGCCAACAAAAGTGAAGGGAAAATTAAAATACACGCACAACACAACCACAATCCATTCCGTATAACATTAAACATTAAGTAAACAGAGATGAAGAGTACGGGATACAAGTGGGTTCAATATATAGATTGGGTGAAGACCTTGCAAAATGAAAACAAAAAACAAGGATAGCCAAGGGACCGTTGCATGCGGTTTATAACAGACAGAGGTGTTACCGCCCACACTAAGGCACACCAAAACATTAAGTATAACTTGTCTGAATGGAATGCAATTTGATCCACGAAAACCTATCCCTTATCCACTGACTGCCATAATATAATTGCTTGCCGATACCAAGGGTAAGATTGGCAAGCCTTACGTCTCGCCCTGGGCGGAGCCCTCAACTGTGGGATAAGAGTTCACTAAATTAAAAACATGGAGCAAGAACCCATGGGTTAACCCATCATGCGGTTACAAAAAGACTATGGATTTACCAATTGAAAGGGAGCCAAATAGAAGAAAAAAACACACAAACAAAACGCAACGTCCCGTAATAAACCATTATAAGCCATACGTCCAGAATCACTTATTTCCTTTAACAATGGTAGGAATTGCATGTAAAAATTTGTAATGCTGGAAAACCCGATACCAAATAGAAAAATAACACAATCACGCCATCTTCCATGTGGTAAAATGAATACCTTGAATAAGCTGGTGGAACACCCCGTTAACCTTTCATGCGGAAGCGTTAGGGCGCTAGAATTAGCTACCATGATTTAGAGAAACACAAATAAGTACCACAAAAAAACGAACAATCATTTATAATGCAGAGATTGATCCAATGGATCACACACCTTAACAAAGGGACTGCATTACAATAATGAATTTTGCTAATACCTGATACCAAAAATAAACATTACCCCGCCCCCGTCTGCTTGAAACGGCTGCATTACTGCTCAACCATGGGATCACGAATAGGAAATAAGGTAGGCGGAATTAAACAAGCTTGCCATAATCGTTTGAAATTGTAGCTTCCAGTGTAACAAAAAACCCAAATTTAACATCATGTCGACGCCTCCCTCTTGAATCACTGTCCGCAATATTTGCTGTTCCTGGGGGTAAGAAGTCCATGGAAACAGAATTTGTCCGAATTCCACCGCGTTGACCTGATTATTGTACTGCAAAGAGTTCGGCCTTAGGTAATCCGATTGAAATGTGGGGGGGGTGGGGGTGGGTGGGGGGGGGGGGGGGGGGGGGGGTGGAATGCTCCCTTCTTGACCTCCCTGAGTGGTTTTGTGGAGTCGCGTACCACGTGTGGCGGACCGTGCACTTGGAGATCATGCAATAAAAACACTCCAACCATTGGCGAACGACGTTTCCCTGCCCGGTAATCGCGGAAATGCTGTATCCCAACTTCCAACAGAGTCCCCAATGACGATCCATTAACACGAATTCATGTCGAAGTCGACCCATTAAACCAGCAGAGAAGAGAAATAATGCTTTATCAAAGACCAAGTCCAAACACTAATATTACGACTCCGCCCAACTCGCGTAACTGCGTATTACATAGTAAAGTTGCACAAAGCTGTTTCTTGGGGACATAGAGATTACCACGGTAAATGGGGTCCGTCTCATCAAAGCCAGTTTAATAGTTACATAAGCGTAAGACTGGTAAAGGGGGTGGGAGACATCGGTCCCTTGATTAACTTATTTCCAAGTTGGGTAGGAGTTTTGGGGCACTCACTGACCTGACTACTCCGTTATTTCCATCCATTTTCTTGCAACTCGCCATGTATTCGTAAACAATATGGGCTAAAGCAATGGGGGTCCCCCTGCCACAACGCGCACCGACGGCAAAACTCCACTCGTATAACCGAAGTCCCCAGCTTTTTGAAATGACGATAGATAAAGTTCCAAGGACAAGGAGGCTGATATAATAAATCCACTGGTATAAGGGGTAATAAACGACGCAAAGCTTAAACGCAGCTATTCACTCACAGAATAGACGAGTGAGATGTGAGGGGACTAAGAATTGAATTTTCGGTACACAAGTTAACACGACCGACTCGGATGAAAACAAGAAGCAGAATGACGCAAAACAATCCGGCGCAAATGAACTTTGGTCAAAACCGCGAAACCCGAAAGGCCGGAGCCGCAACATGTTACAAGGCCAACCAGCATCATTTTTGCTGGAGAAATACGAATGTCCAACCTTCGATAAAACTTTTTAAGTGTTGACGAACGGTGGGGCCTACGCCTTGGCAAACATAAACTGCATTACACTCAAATTTACCTCTTGGAATCCGTCATCAACCTCCCGACTTCTGTCGGACTGTAGTGATTGGCTTTCAAAGGAGTCGGGTGGGGTTCATTCCATGAGGCCTTGCTGATTTCATTCGGTTGAGCTGGGGTTATCTTGTTTATAGGCAACAATCAACAAAAGTAGTCATCGGACCCCCCAGGCCCTGGGGTGTCTCTTTCCCTTGAAGTTTGGCCCTTGAGTAGGCTGCCAATGATCAGCTTGCTACTGGGTTGTTAGTAGATCTTTTGCCAGTGCCCAGCGAATTGAAGCCTTCTCCTTCCTTATTGTTGTTTTTTTGTTAAAGTTAGGCAGATTGTCCATAGATTTTAATGAAATTTGTTGGTGTGTTGAACTCTTCCGTTTGATGTTAAATTGCTGACCTAAGGAGCCCTGTGTAACATCCATCGCGGATTTTACGTTAGTTTTTGTTTTTCTGCACCAAAGAGAAGGACACTTTCAACTGTTGCCTGGAAAGTCCTGGACCTTAATATCGTTGATAATTGACTGCCGATCCTTATAAACGTAGTTAGATGCTTTTTCAATCCCATAGCTTGGTTTTTTTTTGATGAATTCCATATGCAGACCAACTTTCATAGCTGCTAGTTCTACTCGCTCAGAATTCCTCCTTTCGCTGTGCTTGGAGCGTGTTGTCAGAAATCAACGCTACGTCGTCAGCAAAGTCAAGATCAGTGATGATTTCGGACCCGGTTTCGGACCACCCACTCTGATACTTCTTCTTTAATCTTCTTCTTGGCTCAGTTGTAAGACTGTTCTTCCCTACCGCTGAGTGCATTCTTAGACATAATCTAGACAATGTGAATATGTATGGGGCATAGTGATATCCTTGAAGCATCCTGTCATAAATTTGAACATATCTGTGTTACCATCTGGAGTTATGACCTTGGCTTTTGTGTCTATTCATCTTCAAGGGCTTTGTCTTATGATTTTCCGGCAATCCTAAGCTTATTTAGTAATGCCCTGATCCATCTTACCCTCTGTGGATAGTATCAAGGCCTTATCTCAAATCTATTATGAAAGTCAACAACGGCTGACAACTTTTTGTCTTGAATCCCCTCAAAGATTCTTCTCAGAGCAGGACTTGACCTACAGTTGACCTTGCCTTCCCTGAAGCCATTTTGTTTGTCTCGAAAGTAGGGATCCCCGTGTGGTCCTGATTCTCTTACAGAGCGCCCGGTTATCACGTTTGTGGCAACCTGGAATTGAGGCATATTCCCCGGTAGTTTGGATGTCAAGTGTCAGTTACCGCTGTTGGTACAGGTATTAAGTTCAGTGTTGACCATTGTTCAGGTTTCTTTCCCTGTTGATAGAGTCTACATTGGCAAATTCCAGTATAATGCTCTCATATTGCATCTTTAGCACCTCTGGGGGTATGCCATCCTCAACCGTACTGCGCTCCCTTTTCCTTCTTTAATTGCAACTTTTGCTCGGTATAACGCTCTGTCATCAAAAGGATTGTTCTTATGGGTCATTCCTCAAATTGTTGGTATTTTGCTTCTATTCACAGGAACATGTAGTGGTTCACCCAATAGTTGCTGGAAATGTTTTGGTACACCGGTCCTATCCCTTTCATCCTTGGTTTCACCTTTTACACGTCCAGATCTATTCTTTGTCCTCCCACTTATCTCTTTATGAAGTTTCCATGCTCATTTTATGTTTTTGTTGTTGTGCTTGCAGGCTGAAAATTCCTTGAACTTTGTTTTCAAGAAACCCTTTGTTGACATCTTCAATAGCTATCAAGTTTCTTTGCTTTGTTCAATTCTAATTGCAGAATCATGTGGTGTTCTATGTGGTGTGTTTGTCTAAGCCAACTCAAGCTGTTTTCTAGCTTTCAATCCTTGTTCTCATAGCATAGTGGCTATCTGACGCTCTTATTCACCTTTGGCTTCGCAGCTGTTTCTTTGTTATTAGCTTTATTAAGTCCAGAGGTGACAGAAGGATCATCCTGGATATGTGGTGGGTCCGTCCGTTGCACAAATAACAGTATCTGTTTTTGACTCTATTACGTTCGGGGTCAACCGAACTATATCGTTTGGTCAAGGCGGCTTCCTTACTGTCGTGACTTCTACTAGTTCAGACTGGCATCCGGCTGCTGACTGTGGGTATTCACACCAATAAAATTACTTAAAACGTTCGAGCTAGTAAACTTCCTGGTTTAAGGGACTCTTACCATATGATACACTTAAATTTTTGATTCAAAACATAAGTGATTTCTCATGCGATTAAATACAATACAATTACCTTCAATAAGTTCTTTCGTTCCTTTTCTCTTGTATATCGGGATGGACAACCATATACAATATACCCCAGTAACGTGTCCGCTGTGTTTCTGTTCCTGCGCCAAACAGCTCACTTAAGATAATATGCATCGAATCCATGGTTGGAACCTCTGTTCGGCTTCCGTTCATTGGGCTTTACCCATAGTAACATTCAATAAAATCGCGCGGAGCATGACCATTTCGAATGTGGCCAGGTGATCATCGATTTCTCTAGAAATACAGTGCACTCATATCTTCTTCGCTACTCTCTTAAGTGTTTGATACGTTTTGTCGCATGAAAGTCTTGCCACATGACCGAAACCCATTCATAATGAAGGCAGCGGGCGTCGCAAGAAATTTCGTTACACACACCATCGTTTACAATAATGGATCAAGTATTGGAAGTTTTCTACGGGTGTGTTGAAACGGGTTTATTCCCAGGTGATGTGTCGCACATGATGTTCGATATACACACTGATATTGCCGAAAGTAGGAATTGCGGATGACCTTGTAGCTCCTATATAAAACAGGGAAAAACAATGATATAGTAACCATGACCGCATGATTTCTTTAAGAGAGTCGAGACTTCGATAAAGTGGATCTTTATTTTTTAAAAGTGACCTTTCTAAACATCTCAACCACCAACAAAGTGGACTTCCCTGTTCAAATTTCCCTCTATTTTTAACGAAAAACAAGCAAAAAAGGACCCTTTCTTACATTGCTTGTTAGTCTCTTCGATAGTTGTTGTTGTATTTTCTATATCGGTGTTCGACTGGTTTGATGGGCTTTGTGGCAACTACTAAATGGACCAATTGGTTTTGTTTGTTTTCCAGTTCTCTGCATTATATAATATTTGTCCGTAGTAGGCCATCGAATCAAAGGAAAAAATAATGCTCGGATAAGGCTTTTTCGGTAACGCATATAAGCGAACTGAGTTCTGTATAAATAAACAGTATATATCATTCCTTTCAATACGTTTGATGGCCAAGTCTAAAAAGTTGCACATTTTCCTCTTCTTCAAAATGACTAAATTCATATACTCTCAATTTTCTTCCTCTGAATATTAGTGTACCTACTCGGGATCTACATTAGGGTGACTCCAGCAAAATAGCGTTGTTAATGTCCATTAAGTACAAGACCACTCTGTCCAACGCTCCATGTACCACGCTCCTGTAATTTTGATTCAACTATATTTCACCCTCTTTTGACAAATCTTATTCAATTTTGAGGGCGAGGCGTGTGGGTACGCAGTCCTCAAAGTTATTGGTGGAGTGGTTAAACTCCACCATTGTGAAAATGTATTATTTTTCAAACTTATGAATGACCTAAATCTCATGTCCCCCATACCATTTGCGTGGAAGGTACGAACAGCTCTGAGTGTACGCGGGTTAATGTCCTCGCTCAAAACGTTCACCGAGTCTCACTGTGATGCCGGGGGCTTTGTTTGAATTAGAAGAGCTTGTTTTAACATGTTTTTTTATATTAAAGGTGGATGACCCATCGACACTTCATCCATCCGCTTACTGAATCAAATTTAGATTTTGGTGTCACATAAACTTCATCATTGTTTTGTATCGTCTACTCTAGTGAATTTAAGGTCCGCCATTTTATCTCTTTACTGTTACAATAAACTTATCTAATATGGTCCAACATCCCACACACACACACACAAACCTACAACAACACACAACCCACACCTTTAAGAATGGGGATGGCTTATTTTATCTAATATTGTCGGTCATCTTTCAGATTATTGTAAATCACTTACACACCATACCATCTTTAAAGTACTTGGTCACCTTTCGAATACAACCATTCCGAATCTCGATAAAATTAATGTCGTGTGCCATAAGAATATTATATGAACTATTAACCGTCTTTTTCTTTATTCTATCATACGACTTAAACTGTTTAACAGAAGGCAAAAATACGCGTCCCGACTCACTTTACTTCCTTTTCCAATGTCTGTTATATATTTCGTCGACTATCTGGTGCATTGTTTTGCAACCCTATCCATACCTACCTTCAAATCTTCCAACAACAATTCCAGCCTCTCCATGATCTGTGCTTCTTCAAAACTAGTCTTTCCCTACTCCACATCCCCGTTAGTGAAGTAAGAGCACAGTGTTCTAGGCGTATGCATTTGGTTGGCGACAAAGGTTTCAAGGCGCAAAAAAAATTCCTTGAAAATATCAAAGCCAACCCACACAACAATCAATTTAGTTTCCTTCATAAAAGTTAGGGTCTGTCGCCTTTAAGAATAAGATCTTGCAACCAGTGCCCAGCGAACAGTAAAATTTCACTTGGCACTAAGTGTCAAACAAGTGAGTCGCTAACGGCCCTACCAGAACCCCTACTTGAAACTTCCGTGAGCGCTGTTACTGTGGTACATTGGAAAATTGCAAGGGGCGCTGATTAATACTGGGGGTAAATTCGAAATCTGTCAATTATTTTAAATGTACATCAACCCAAAAGGTATTTTAGGACAAAGGCAATTACAACAACTAGTCCAATTTTATGGAACTCTCCCGTGACAAAAAATGAAAAAAAATCAAAATCAACGAACATCTTCGAAACATATAATCTTACTTATTTCTTCTAATAAGTTTGGAACCGTCTTTGTGCATAACTTGTGTAAGTACATGTTTATATGGGGGAATGTGGTTTATCTTTGTTTTAGGGCGTAGTCACAGCTGTCCTTATTGGCCTTTCGATTACTTCATCTACACATTGCCGCCTCGTTTTGTTATGTGGTAATTTCATTTAAGTATGCCTTGTCTATTTTGTGTGTGTGTTGTGTGTGTATTTATGGAAAAAAATAACTATGAAGATATTAAGTCATAGTATAGCATGGTTAAATTCAATTTCTCATTCTCGAAAAAATATTTAAAAAATTAGCTTGAAAATGCCCAATCTACTGTATGGTCTCCAAAACTTTAAACAAACACACCTTCCAGTCATCCCAACATACTCCCTGTGGTTGCATTCCTTTATAGTGTTTTCAGAAAGACACTGGACCTTGTTTAAGAAAAAACATCAGAAAGTTAACAACCAAACCTTTATCTGACTATACCGATACCCGACGCAGCGACACTTATCGCCCTCTACGCTGGGCGGCCACTCACCATCTCCCTACCGCCAATGACGGGCGCGGCATCTTTTGCCATCTTCTCGTTATACACCGCGTTACGTTGTACGTGTTACCGCCGCACAAAGAATTGGGAGGATAATTTTGATCAAGTTCTGACGGCAAAACCAACACTACATATTTTTCACTGTTATCCATTTGTAATCATCATGGGCGGCCGGAAAAAAAGGAAATTGCTTGGCTCACAAATGCGATAAAAAGTTACAAAAATGGCAAACGAACTGCGTGCGAATTTCACTATCGCTTAATGACACAAATGAAACAATCATCGTATCCATTCCAGTCTACATCCACATTGTAACTCGCCGGTCATTTTCACGTGTACTGATTAGTCCAGGCGTAGCACAATCCATGCACAACACCGAGACTATTTTTGTTCAGATCATTCCGAGATCGATCACATGGGCACGGAAGTTGTCTTTCTTTCTAAAAACACCAACACTGCCCCGCAGTGACGAATTTCACGATTGTTTTTCAGTCGAGATACGATCGGTCTTCTTGGGAGCTATTCAACTTGTGCACGTACACGGAATAATATCACAACATTCCTATTGTTCTTTTATATTTTTGTCTGGATGTTTGATACGTTTACGAAAAATTATTTTTCACGCGCTGTTATATACCATTTTTTAACACGTATTCTAACCATAAGCGTTCCACTTCTCAGTCACGAAAGTGGGGGCGAGATACCTTCATTTTTACAACAGTAGACACTGCCATGGCCTGTCCTAGTTTTTAGCCTTGAGGCCAGTCCCTTGCCATCCTTCTGAATAACATTCCATGGAAATAACGGTGAAATTTGTTTAACAACAATTATGCAAAAAAGGTAGTGTAAATTCTATTTATCATGATTATGGGCTTTCATTATTTCGGTCGTTAAGCAATATGCGCGTGTGTGTACTGTGTGTGTGTGGGTGGGCCGGGGATCGTCCCCCCCAGTAATCGCGGCGACGTAGAGGGTGTCCTGTCGAGGCTTCCCCGTCGGATTCGTGCTCTAGAGCAGCGGAGCAGGGACCCAGTGGCCAACACATCTTTTCCCACCCACCTAACAGAAAATGGGGTGACACCTTTGGTAGTTAGTTGGACCCTCTTTCAGTACTAGGGGTAGTTAGTACTCTCAATTATGGTTTCACTTTTCCAATAGGGCCAATTTAAGGTTACACGGGGTCAAACTTTTAAATGCTCCAAATCATGAAATGTCCTTCTATTTTCCCGTCTAGTCCTAAGGATTCCATAAAACATATATTTTGTACCATCATGACCATTGGTTTTTTGGAGTAAAATGGCTAAATGGTAAAAAAGGGTCCATTTTCCATTTGACAAGGGTCAAAAAAAAATCAGAAGTTGCCTCCAATTTTGGTAATATGTGTCCAAAATAATGAAAGGTTGTAGTATCTGCAGATGCAGAGTTTCTCAGGTTATGCGACCAATATTCAAAGAGCACATAATCATTGGTGGGCGTTGACCTTCTTTGACCTGTATCTCGGTAAGTAAACATTACCAAAATCAAAACTATACTTGTTTGGGAGTCTCTTCCTCAAGCAATAATTGCATGTTTTTAAATATAATCAGATTAACTTTTAATGTTTAACCCCTTTACAAATTGAGTATTGGACCTTTTTTTTACCTATTTCTAATTACAATCTTTACATCAGAAATCATCTGAAATATTTTTAAGGTTTAAGTAATAAAGTCCCCAAAATGACCAAATGCTTTTCCGGGAAAGCTCTCTTTCGGGACAATTTTTTGAATTAAATCGCTGTGCGTTCACGTGATCACGACGTCATACAACTCTTGTAAATCCAATCTTTCAAAATATAAGCCTGGGGCATCAGTTCCGCGACTTTGAGCGTGGTTCAGAATGATAACCGTTTTTCACTTACGTGACTAAATCGAATCTCAGCCAGTACCCGTCACTTACTTGTATCAAAGCATGCGTATTTACGGATACACGTCCGTATCCGTGACCTTTGCCAAATTTGGTACTTGGTATTAATCCTTATTGCACAGCTGTTTGAAAGTCTCATATATTATGACAAAACCAGAATAAACCCAAAATTATTGCCGGCGACACACTTTTGGCAACTAATTTGAAATATTTAGTCCACTAACTCTATTTTGTGTAAATTTTACGAAATTTCATTGCTGGCAAATATGATTTTTCATAAAAATCTAGTTTTCCACGTCTTTCTATGAGAATGAGCATATAGGGGGCGCTATAACATGCAAATCATGACTTGTGTAGGCCTATATGGCAAGATTCCCGCAATGGATTTGTCTGATTTTTGCAGAGATGATAGCTCTTGCATGTCCCTACTTATATCAGTTGTCCAAATTGTGTTGCCACTACTTAAAATTGTTGTATTGTTCTAAAAATAAAAGAGACAATTTATATGGGGTCAAACAGCTGTGATTGCAGCTCGTTGAGCTAAACTAGACACTAACTGCAAGCTGTTTTGTTTGTTTGCTCGTATCCACAAGTCATTGGTAATGGCTTTGTGGTGGTGTCAGGATTTATTCAGCTAGTGTGCTGATCCGGGGCCGCGTGTATCCATGATACGGACGCTCCTAACATGGCCCGCTATTTGAGGCTGGGGCGGATTGGGAACAGTCAGGGGTTTACACCCTACTCTTATTCGACACTACACGGGACCGACGGCTTAACGTCCCCTCCGAAGAACGGGATGCTTTCATGATCCATTTGCCCAATTACAAGTGAACCATGGAGGAGAGCGGTATTCTGTATTTAAACAATAGCTGGTATACAGATCAAATCCAGAATTGATAGTACCCGAATAAATCCCAGCAAGTACCACGACCCCACCGGGATTCGAACCCGGGAATTTTTATGGTAAATTTGCGCCAGAGGCAAGCACCCTAACCGCTAGGCCACGCTCTCCCACACTGCAAGCTGTGATGATTTATGAATGCAATTTATAGTACAAGAAGCATAATAAAGATTTGTGAAGTTTGATGCATTTTGACCTTTGACCCCTAAAACATGGGTTAGATGGTCATTGGCATTTGATCTTGTTTAAAAGTTTTTTAAAAGCTTATAGATGAGAGAGCACGGACCCAGGTCAAACATAATCGTTTACCCCACACTATAGAAAAGGTTTGTCACCTTTGGTAGTTAGTATGGACCCTCTATATCAACGCTAAGTTGGTAGTACTCTCAAATTGTGCAATTGTGGTGTCACTTTTTCAATAGGGCCAATTTAAGTTTACACAGGGGTCAAACTTTTAAAATGCTCCAATCATGTTGAAATGTATGCCATATTGTCCGTCTAGTCATAAGGAGTCCAAAAATGTATAGTTTGTACCATCTACGACCATGCATTGTTTTGCGAGTTATAGGGTAAAAATGGCTAAAATGGTAAAAATTTCTATTTGTACAGGTGTCAAAATCAGAAGTTGCTCCAATTTTATTGAAAAATGAAAGAAGTTGTTCATCTAGCTTAATGCGTCAAAATAAGGAATAATTTGTACCATCTACAGTGTATAGTTATCATGTTATGCGACAAAATAGGTCACAGGGCAACATAATCAAATTGGCGTTGACCTTCTTTGACCCTTATCTCCGTAAGTAAAGATTTAACATCATCAAAACTATACTTTTTGGGAGTCCTCTTACCTCAGGCAGTAATTTGCAAGTATTTAAAATAAAATCAGATTAAATTTTAATGTTGACCCCTGTACAAATTGAGATTGACTTTTTGTTACCATTTTGGTCATTTTACCCTATAACTCCAAAACTAATGGTCGTAGGTGATACAAACTATACATTTTTGGAATCCTTATGATTAGATGGACAATATGGCATACATTTCAACATGATTGGGGTATTTTAAAAGTTTGACCCCTGTGTAAATTTAAATTGGCCCCTCTTGAAAAAGTGATACCACAATTTGTACTACCTACCTACCTAGCATTGATGTAGAGGGTCCATACTTACTACCAAAGATGTCAAACCTTTTCTGTAGTGGGAGATAAACGAATTCCTTAAATAAGGCCCCTATGATATTCTGCTCCAACTCTATTAATATTTTGTGGGCCACCAGCGTAGCTGAGACTGAGAGGGGCACTTAGCGTTCGGTTGTAAACTGTATGAGGTCTGTATGTATGGCGCATATAATATGTATGCATGTATGATGTTTGTCTCTCGTCAACATTTTGACAAAAAAGTGAACCTTGACCAGAATGCAAAGTCCGAATTTGATGGACACAAGTATTACCTATGCAAAGTGTTGACGATAAATATGCATATTAATGAGCTCCTTTGCACATATGTTCTGATTGTTGGTCAACAGATAGTATATAATATAGTGAGCGCGAAAGCCGAGAACTGCCAAATTCTACCTTTGTGACCCGAGGACCTTTTGGCTGCGGAAAAGGCGGCTACAAGTTAGCTCCAGCTAGGGCGATCTTGAACCATATCCGAGAGTTGGCGTTGATTCAGTCATTGTCTCCAAGAAGACACTGGATGTATTCAGGAATGTGTTCGCTGACGTATGTTGGGCCATACAATGCATGTACTCTTTAACTGGCTCGTCATCAGGTAAGCGGAGTAATATGCCCTATGAATTTCAATTGACGATTTCTGGCTCTCTCGTTACGGGATGCAGTCTCAGTCAGGTTGCATGGTAGCACGGGTTTATTGCCATTTGGTCTAATAGCCATTTGGTCTAACTTCAATTGGTCTAAACCCATATTGTCTAATACCAATTAGTCTAATAACCATTAAGTCTAACGTCCAATTTATCTAACAACCAAAATGTCCAATAGTCATTTGGTCTAATGCACATCTAGTCTAATGCCCATTTTATCTACTACCATTTGGTCTAATAACCACAAACACCATTTGGTCTAATTCCCATTTGGTCTAATATCCATCTTGTCTAATTTTTGTCTAATATCCATTTGGTCTAATACCCAATTGGTCTGATATCCATTTGGCCTAATATCCATTTAGTCTAATATCCATCTGGTCTAATATCCATTTGGTCCAATATCCATTTGGTCTAATATCCATTTGGTATTATATCCATTTGGTCTGATGCCCACCTGGTTCAATATGTATTTGGTCTAATACCCATTTGGACCAGATCGACATTAGACCAAATGGATATTAGACCAAATGGATATTAGACCAAATGGGTATTAGACCAAATGGGTATTAGACCAGATGGATATTAGACCAGATGGATATTAGACCAAATGGATATTAGACCAATTGGGTAATACACCAACTGGATATTAGACAAAATGAATCCTAGACCAGATGGGTATTAGACCAATTGGCATAAGACCAAATTGGTTATAGACGATATGGATATTAGACGATATGAGATTTAGACCAGCTGAATATGAGAGCTACATGGCTATAGACTACATGGCTATTAGACTAAATGGTTATTAGACTAAATGGTATTAGACCAATTGGAGTTAGCCAAAATGGCCATTAGACCAAGTGGGATTAGACCAAATGGCAAGTCACCGTAGCACGTAACCTTTGTCTAATCGCTTGATGTTCAACATAATACGGTAGCCGGATGTTCCTAATGAGTTGATTTTATTTTCCATGTCCATAGAGATAGTCCATGACTCGCAGCCATACAGCAGAATTGTGACGCAGGTTACTTCAAACAGTTTAACCATGGTGGAGATCGGGGTGGAAAGACTTCTCCATACGTGTTCTAATTCCCAGAAGCGGGCCAAGAAGGCTGTCCAAGCAAGAACACTCCGTTTCTTTACGTCGCTAGCACTGGATCCCATCATGGAACCTGGGTATTTGAAGTTGGCCATATAATTAATGGTAGAACATACCAATGAAGAGGCGGCGGGGTCGAAGTTGATGGTCATGTACTGTTTTAGGTGCACTATAAAGAGCCTATGAATGGAGGAGATTCAAGGAGGGCGATATAATCAGCGAAGTCGGGGTATTTAGCATTTAGTGGATGACCAGGGGCAAGTCACAACTCTGAATCTGGTCCAGATGCCTTTCCAAAAAGAAGTCAATAATGATAACGATGAAGGGAGCCAATAAGAACCTGCAAGGTTGGGAAACGAAGGTTTAAGAAATGCCTCCGTCTACCATAAACTGTACTGCTCAAATACACTCAGCATATTTGATTATGCTACTGGAACATAAAATAATCTGGACCAATGTTACGTCAAATATGTTCCAGGAGCATATTGAATATGCTGAATAGGCGCTGGAGCATATTGAAATACAACAAATGGCCCAGGAGCATGGCAAATATGCTCCTGGAGCAGTGGGAATAAATATCTAAATTCAAATACTGTTTCAGGAGCATATTTGCCATATTACTCTGGACCATGGTGCATTTCAAATTGACTTGAATAGTTCTCCAGATTACTTATGGTCCAGGACTATGGTCTGCGACCATATGCTCCTTGAGGACATAATTCCGAGCCAAAATATCACAGAAGCGTGTGGTATATTAAGCGTGGATGACCTTTGACCTCATTTCCAGGCCGTGGTGCAGGTTTTAAGACGTGAGCCGTTATATTTTAAAAGTGGTATGTTACGGAAAGACAAAAGTTACCTACCTATGGAAGCGATAAAAATCCGTACGTCTTAGCCAAGTCTGTCAACCATATTCTGAAAAGGCATCTTCACGTTATACACTTCCAAAAGAGTAGATTCCCAAATGGCCCCGGTGGGAAATTACGAATTGGCATCTGGTACAAATATTGTAATAACACCAAACATATAATAGTGATAAAGGCTGCCAAAATCAAACCAAGTCATGTATCTGGTGTAATTACTTTGGGTGCTTTTCCTGGACGTTAGATTTGTCTGGAAATAAAAATATAAATGGTCAGTGTGTACAAGTGTCAGGCTCTCAAATAAAGTAGACGAATTACATAGACAAAAATCGAACCTTCATATGGTCCCAAATTAACAGAAAATATAATACTTGAACTCATTTCACCATTGGTCACGTACTTATAGAGGCCAAAATGTAACAAGGTATACATTTCCTATTAGGCTGTGGGACATGTACCTAGCTATGATGTTGTTTGTTGTCTCCAGTTTTTGTGGTTTCTAGGGGAAAAACCAAGTGTAAATTCATAATAATTATTAAATAATAATCGTCTGTTCCCCCAAATAAACTGGCACCTTTCTTGAAAAAAGAATAAAATGTTCACTTCAATTTCATTTCCCCAATATCAGTGACTAGTGGATGCACATAGACTTGCAGCAAACAATGGAGTTAAAAGATATTCAATCCCGGCCCGGTATGCGGTGTAGAAAAAACACTTCAGATTCCCTTTCATCTGGAGTGCAGGACCATTGTGGTAATGTCGCGCAGCTGAATAGATTTCAGCTGTTACCGCTCATCCAATTTAGACTGAGTATTTTTCAGGACCAAACACACTTTAAATACATTCACAAATAAAAAATATTGAGCTTCTATAGTGCGTGTTCAATTAACTTTGGCCATGTTTTCCTTTCATTATCAAAAGGAAGAAACATGAACAAAAATATAGAGATGTTGCTGGCAAAGCTGTGACCTAACAACTTTGTGCAGAACCAAAATCCGTAACTTATTGCTGAACTTCATTTTATTCATTTACCGGTTTGAGAAGAAAATTTAGTGTCAAAGACCGATATTATAATGTACACTGGTTAGTTATTGTGAAGGAGGACGGGTGTTTTGTTAATCAACACGATCGTGGAGGTGGTAAACACCTGGCTATAACAAGGCCCCACATACGGGCCCATTGTAAGATCTTAGCTCATGGTTTGCTGAAGTCGTATACATATACATTGGTCTCTGATATTGGGGGAAAAGAAATTGAGGTGACATATTTCTTTATTTTTAGGGAAATGTGCCAGTTTTATGGGTGGGGACAGCAGTTATGGGATTGTAATAATTTATTATGAAATGTACAATTGGTTTTTCCCTTAGCCCTCGACTGGGGACAACAAATTGTATACAGTTGGTTATTTGGTCCCGCCCCTTAGTCTATATGGGCTCAATAATGCTAACCATATAATTTACATACTAAAACATCAAAGGTAGAGAAAATAAGAATTTCTGTTTTAGGATCTGACCAGACAAACAATCTGATAGTACTTTCGTCAAAATCGGAAAATCTAAAAGCAATTGCCTCAGGATGATCTTGAACCGGTATGAGCCTATATCCTCAGCCAATGAGCGTAGATATGGTAAACTATATCCCATGGTCAGATGAATGGTGGTTCATGTTGGTGGTTTGAACAATAGATCTGTTTTACCTGTTTTACCTCTGACCCCTGTACAACATTTACCCGCTATTTTTAAGCGTGCTACCCATGTTGATTTTTCTATACTTTTGACAACATTATTCGGTGACAATTTAGAAGTATGATAACACATAAAAAGTTTTCTGTTTCATCTAGCTTCGATGTTTTGTAGGTTCTTGTATGCGGTCCCATATGGAAAAAACAATACTAGATTTAACACATTGTCATGATCGTGTCACCAGATGAAAAGTTTGGACAGTGTCGATTCGTTGGGATATGGGCCAGAAAAGAAAACATGTGCCTCGATCCCGGTCATGAGCGAATGTTTAATTGGCTTGTTTTTCGTATTGCATCATTTTCAAAGACTTGTGTTCCTTCTATCAAAAACACAGGTTCCCAAGTCAGTAACATCCATCTCACCTGTTAAATTTGAATACATAAAGTTTGAATCACAAAAAAAAGTACCACTGAAGCAATGCGCTTAGTCAGATGTTTTGAGAGCTCTGTCATTGGAGCTGCAAATGCGCTTACGTTGACTTGAATGCTTTCAGTAAGCATAGAATTGTTTCTCTCTGCTGTCGGACTACATGTTTCATTAGAGTAGAGTGGAATTTTAATCTCAATTTAAATTTCCACGCACGGCAACAGACCCTTATCCAATGCACATATCCCTTCGGAAAAGTAGTAGAGTGACACGAGGGTTGATCTACTATAGCGATCGTATGCTACAATATATCCTACATGGAGCAAATTCTTCATATACATACTACATGCATGCAAATCTTCATAATACTCGATTATCTTGATATGTGGACCCCGTACCAGTACCGTTGAGAGGGGGGGACAAAGGGGGGTTAATTGACCCCGGGGCCGGGTCCAAGGGGCCCGGGGTGCTAAGGTGCCCGTAAAAAAATAAACGTTTCTCAAGCCTTCCGGTTGTGAACAAAAGAGAGGAGAGAAAGAAAGTGAATTGGGGATGGAGAGAGAGAGGAGAGACACGAGAGGAGAAAGAGAGAGCATTGGCGGATTCAGGGGGCCCGTTTCCCCCACCTGCGACAATGATACCTACTTACGTGGAGAAAACTCCGTAACCACGAAATTTCCATTTATTTTTCGCGCTACGCCGCGGTTAATAAATTTATTGAGGGTCTCCTCTCGGTTTGAGAAATTAAAACAATAAGATTTTGTTTTATAAAGGTTGGTCATGAATAGTGGACTACATATCCATTTCAAATTTGTTTTATCAAATATACATGCAATGAGAAAATGTGTTTTGGAAGTGAACATGCAAGGGTTCCGCACTTAGTGCCTGCACCCACCCCGGGCCGCGCCGCTTCATATATGAATTCTCCATGATCACTTTGTTATATTATTATTTGAAAAAAACTAAAAAATTAAAAAAAAAAAATATTTTTACTTTTTAAAAATATTTTTTTTCCCACCATATTTTTATGTACTTCTTTGTCGTTTTTAATTTTTTTCTATCATATTTTCATGAGAAAATGTGTTTTGAAAAGGAACATATTGCAAGGCTTCCGCGCGGTCCAATTCACCAATCGGAAACCAAAAGTTTTCTAAAAAATTGTGGGAAAGTAGTCCAATTTCTCAAAGTGAAGCCATTCTTCTAAATTTGCTAAAGAGTCACATTTCTGGGGAAATGGACAATTTTGTGTTAAATTGGCGAAAAATCTGCATCTCTGATTCTCTGGTGTAGCCATGGGTCCCATTCGGCAAAAAGTGGATAGTATGGAATCCTAGGCCCACTCACAGATCTCGGAGGCACGTCACAAAGCAAACGTTGGAGCCCACCATTACTTGACTCGCAGCCCGCGGTTAGTGTGGATTCAACAATGCCGGGCCCTGAGTCAAAAAGGTTGGAACACCCATTATACATACAGATCACACACCCCGCGCCGCGTCGATACTTGGAGATTTTGGCCCGAAATATGCCCAGGAGCATTTATTTTCAACTGTCTCATGGGGCGCTATTCATTATTATGTGTTGCGCTTTATTATGTGACTCCGCCATCAAGATTGCGTGGCGTGTGTCTGTGGGGCGCTCGTCTTGTTATGTAAAGCGGGGTCGAATCCCACTCCAGAAAACAAAATATTTATGATTTTATGTATTTAGAGTTGGAGATTGGACTCATAAAAAACATCAGAGTTGATGGATTGAAGTAGAAAAATATTGAATAGCTGCCTTATGGAATAGACTGGTCATGGTCTGGAGCATGATTTCGGGCCACAATCTCCGCGGCCGCCGCGTCACGGCCGTTCGCAGCAAACTGAACTTCAAATTCCCCTCCCATGGGGTTATGGAAAACGAAGGTGGTAATGGGGGCCGTAACTCCAATGTCCCCCCGGGCCCGCAATTTCTTTCGGCGGCCTGCCCCGTACCAATTATTGCGGAGGTCAAAAATTCAATGAGGCGCAGGACTTCTGATATAATCAAGCTATTGTGAGCAATGTTAAGCCTGAAATTACACTATCGTGCGTTTCCATACATGAATGAAATGGTATTAGTGGCAGGTGGTTAAGTAGTTTAATGACGGAGTTTTATCCAAGATATCCAGTGTGGACGGCATTTGAATTATGTCATTTTCCCGGTAGAGCCCCATCTCCGACTTATTGGAATAGTCCAAAAACTCCAGGGGACGAACGTATCAACGCGAATAGAGTTAATACATCAAAACTTTACCAGGATACACACATATCGACTTCGTTATGAGTGGCTTAGGAGTCTGTGCAAGCAGTCAATGCTGCACGTAATCCCAGTGTTACAACTCAATATCTCAGTATAAAAAGTCCCATCTGGCACGCAGCTCATTTCTCACTAGACAGATGGGCAAATCGTTAGACCAATGAGAAGCTGTCCATGCTCAGATTGGATTGTTGCAAACAGTTATCGATTTACATGAGATGCAGTAAGTTCACAATTCCGCAGCGAGGATTGGTTGCCCTTGCGAGGAAGCGTTAACATAAATTATAACACCAGTATTGCACGAAGCCTTGGATGCCGGTTCAAAAAGAAGCGAATTTAATGCACTTCAACTGAAGACTGAATGTTATCCCGTACTGTATTGTCTGGTACGAAACATCTGCTCATACCAGCGAAAACGTCCACGTCATATGGAAGTGATTTGCAGCCGTGTGGCAGGAGAAAGTCTTCGGGCTATAGGTACGGGAAACAATGGTGAACATAGGGCAATCGATTCAGTGGGACTTCTTCACGCAACAATCAGTTTCATGCGATTCCGTTGTCGTCTAGGGAACCCGGACTACGATACCTGCGGAACTATGATTACGTTCACCACCTGATTTGCAGCAACCGCTTCCAACCTGTGAAATGAACTCCCGGGGCACCATATAAAATTGGACATGGTGTAAGGCTGACGCTTTGAAACCCAGGGGCATCCGGTGACAGAGACGGAAAAATAGGGGTCTTTTGGTGAGAGACAGCCAATTGCCCCAAAATAGGGGATGAAGTCATGGGTCAAGGGGTGTAGCCATTGGGCTCTATGGGTATAAGGGGGTATGCATAGAGGGGGACGGGGCTTGTCTATAGGGAAAGAGCATAGGGGGTGTGTGCAAGGGGCAGGAATGTAGGAGGGACGGACGTGGGGTGTGCCTGAAAAAGAGCAAAGGGTATGTGTGTGGACAAGGGGCATAATGAATGTAGGGGGGGCGTTGGGTGTGTCTGGAGAAGACTATGGGGTGTTCAAGGGTGAAGTAGGGGCGTAGGTATATGGGTGTGGTTGGAGGGGGCGGCGGGTCTTTCCGTACGTGGGTATCGATTCGAATGAATCCTCCCCTTGCTTCCCATAGTAGCGACCGCCGCAAAGGCGCCCCAAGGCCAATGCACGCTTTTCCATTTCCCCGGTATTTATACCCGTTCAGCGAGTACAACCTAAACAATCCAAAATGCCTCTGATTGAACTTATTTAGTGATAAAGAACCAAAGGACTCCAATTGACTAATTTTGTTTGCAAACTACGAGCCACTATCGATATGTAAATGAGGACATGGGTATGCGCGCTGTATACTCTATTTACGCCATAAGGCATTAAAATACGGTACGCACCTTACGCGGCTAATTTGAAAAGTTAGATATTCTAAAAGACCCGTTTTAGGCCTAAATTTGGCATATTTCTGGCAATTGCTTTAATATAAAAAACAATAAAATTTGCATGGTTACGCTGAGGGAAATAATACGAGGAAGGGGTTCTGAGTGATCTGAAATTGGCGGAATTTCGCTGCCCAACTTCAGAAATATCCATATAAACAATCAAAATGGCGCTGTAGCTTCGTCTGACATCGGAATTCAGGAGAGTTTTCAAAACCTCAAATCATGGAATTACAATAAAATATGACTTGCCTGATACTGGGATAATATTCAGCCACTATACAAGGTATGCCATGCGCAATTCTTCGTAAGTAAACTCGCTTTAATGCGAGGAAAGTGAAAACCAAAATTTCTGCAACCTTGCACTGATATGTAACTATCAAATCATCCGCAAATGGTCTAGCCCTCCTGTGTTACACTATATAGTAACGAAAGTGTTTTAAGAAAAAAGTACTTTTTTAAGATTTTTTGGTAAAAAAAACCACAACGTAAGTTGTGGTGTGTGCGCGCGTGCGTGAGTGCGCGCGTGTGTGTGATGTGAGGTGTCTGGGTGATATTCCGTGCTTACTATACTTGGATCTGGCCGGGTTTCCTACCGGAAACCCGGACCCAGGATCCGGCGTGGTGTGTGTGCGCGTGTGGGTGTGATATTCCGTGCTTATTCTATACGGGATCCTGGGCCGGGTTTCCTTACCGGAAATCATTTTTAACCGAAAATTCCTATCCCACAATGCACCACCGATATACGAGTAGATATGCATCACTCAGCGTCCATGCAGGCTCGCGGTTTAGTGCGAATCCTTTAAAATACAGCGCACCATTTTGTGGCGCAAAAATTACAGGCAATCAAGAGTACTCGTTACTGGTTAAAAATTATGTACAGCAAAACGGTTTTCGCACTGTATTGACACAACACCATAGAATATATATATGCGCTATTTCTTTTATTACACGTACATCGTTGGGGCATGGTGGGCTAGGAATCTTCGGAAAAAAAAAAATGGCAGTACAAGACCGCTTTAAAATGCCCAAGTGTCTGTTTTCACAAAAAAAAAGTAATATAAGTGTTGATATGACCTACACTAGCAGTTAAATACAACATGGGCATTTTGAATTTGGAAAAAAAATGAATGATAGTGGCGTAAGGGAGTTTGGGATATGACGGGGAATGTTTAAAATATGTTACTACAAAATCAGTTGCATACTGGTGCCACTGTGCACCTGATTTTTTTTTTTTTTTGTGGAGCGAACGTGCGACTCATATTTAAGGGTTGACTATGGGGTGGACGGGCTAAAAATACAAAATGCAAATCAGGACAAATTTCGCCCAAATTACCTTATTTTGACTTATTGTTTGACAACAATACGGAGCTTACGTTGCAAAAGTTATGGTTGAAAATGCAACTTCGCAAGCGAAGAATTATTGTTTTATTTCGTATGAATTTCATTGTTTTTCAGCTGCGATAGTTACTTTTCGGCCCCTTAAACAATTCTATATCTCGAAAACTAATTTTGTGTTGATCTTAAGTTTAAAAATCATTAGTAAAAATTCAATCTTAATGATTTATAATAATAAGAGCAAACACAGTGTTTCTAAAATATACAAAAACCTAAAAAAACAGTGTTTCTTTTAGACTAAATTGCCGATAGCTCAAAATGACGAGAGTCATCGCGGCGCGCAGGATAAGTTTCACAACATCTCGGGTAGGAGTGATAGAAACGATGTACCCTAGAAAGATGGGAATAAAAAATAAGCAAATGAAGTATTACAATGGGGTTATAGAATGAACCCACTATGGTGACATAGAGCACCATTTCGAGCAGAAACATGATTAAGGGGGGTCGTAGTCAAAAAAAGAAACCATTATTGTTCCCTTTTTTGACTACGACCCCCGAAATACTGTTCCCAATGAGCTTAATATTGATTGCATATTCTCAACATTACTTGCCCAAATGTCTTGCAGATAAATTCTACGGGATGAAATAAGCTGATGTACATAATTATTATTTAACTGCTAATGCTAAAAACATTAATGTAAGTGATAAAATACGTTTAAAACTATGACTAAGTGTCATACACAAACCCCCACATTTAATTAAAATGATAAAATGCGATGACTGCATCTTCATCTTGCTTGTTACTGAAAATAATGGTACACTCTCAAATTAGAAAGTAAACATATGCTGTCAAACACAAAACTCAATTAACAATATCAGTATATTATTCCGTCATTAAATTTTGGGTTAAGATAACTCTTTGTGTGCACCGTCACAAAATGATGATAAAATGAATGTGGGACTCATCAAATGCTGTAATTTGGACAATATGAGAGTTTGTTAGTTAACATTACATTCCCGTTCCATCTTTTAAGTGAGTTAAAAGTAGCTGTTACTACCAATGGAAACAATCATATGTTAATATCTGTTGTAGTACCCGTATTAAAAAAGGAAAATAGGGATGGCTTCGAGATCATATTTGTGGTGCTGCTAACTGACTTGAAGGGGTGACCTACTCAATACACGCTTTGCGTTTCCCTGGCATCCACAATCTCTATGACAATTTAGACCGCGCCCCGAATATATTATCTCATTCTGTTTTTTTTTCAATAGATTATCATTTTTAATCATCTTACGTGCTTCTATTGGTTTGTGCATTGAGATGAAAATAAAACCTGAAACCTGGTGCTGGGCGCCAAAACGTACAATGCTGTATTCGTAGTTAATAGCGCCTCAATTTGTTAAATGGGTCCTGCAGGTTACTTGATTTCTGGGGTTCATATCTTTAAAAATATTGACTCCACCTTTATGACTTTTTCAGGGACATAGCTAACAGTCCCATCTTATTTACAAAGCAGAGAATAAGTAGTCACGTTGCTTTTGTTCAACAACTTATGGCGTCTGTTACCAGGTTGCGTTTTTTTTTGGGGCACACACGGTTTTATAGTAATGTAGCTAGAAATAAATGTTGACATTAAATACATTGTTCACATCTAAGAAGGTTGGATGTTCATTTGAAGGGTAAGGAGGAAAGTTAATGTTTTGAATAGAACTGACCTTTGATACTACAAAATCTCAGTTCTTATCACAGTACTGGAGGAAATAATGCATTCTTATATCAATGCACACATAACATAACTAAGTTTTAATTTGACATAAGAAAGTGGGTGGGCCAAACTGAATATACAGAGATTAGCCACAGGGATTTGAGGCAAGTCCGTACTATCATTAACACCATTGTAGAACTGATGCATGAGGTTCCAGTAAGCCGATTATGTAAAGTAGTGTTTGTACCCATGGACCAAAATGTTTGGGATGGCAACAAAGGCCTAGTCTCCACATGGCCGGGGACTGAACCATCACCCCTATGGACTTTACTATGGAGACTCACGTAATTTGAAATCCACTATAGTGACAGTGGCGCATACCTAAGTTGACCCCTCATAAAAGCTCGGATTTGCCTAAAATGGCTACAATGTCGGGATAGATATCATTGTTAGTGGTCGGGCTTAAAGGAGCATATGTAATTCAGGAAGTGTCTACCTATTTATTTTTTCCGGCCTGAAACAATAATCTCTTTTCTGCAGGAGAACAAATGGCGGTGCTTCTATTCAATAGAGGTGTAGTACAGACTTCAATTATAGATGGCCGCGCTCCAGCGCAAAAGCCGTAACCATATTTTGCCGCAGTGCCGTACTTATTCAAGCGTCGGCTGTGTAAAAACGTATTAATATATTCCCCGATTGCATATATGGTGCGTGTACCAATTTTTCTATATTCACACAGTTGCATAGAAACGGGGGGAGTACCGTCCAGGCCAACAGTGACGCGCAGGCGCCTGCTTCGTTTGCAGAATGGATGACCGTATAATGAATATTTTTTTTTCGAAACACGGTTACGATGGCCGCTAGTCTTCAACACGGGCGTAGGATTCCCGTTATTAATATCGATGTAGCGGTAGTGAAACTTGACTAAATAGCGGCATGGTGAGGAGTCTAAAGGACCTTTGGAACCAATGAATCTGTCTGAAGTTTTGTGAGGAGCCGGCACCTAATGGTGCTCTACGCATAGGAACATGCGTTTGTTTGATGAATTCGTGGTGCCCCTACAGGATTCACACCAGTACTTAAGTGAAGAAAAAGGTATGTCCAGCACCACTGCAGTGGGGTTTTTTGGTGACCTTCGCTTAAGTATACCCTAAAACTGAGAGAAAAGGAGAGATCTGGGGTTGCCAAATCATGGTTTGCTATCATATTAGTTAAAATCTGTAGGAATATCACAAAAAAGGTGTCATTGATGTCATTGTGATCCGACCAAACCATTTTAAACCGTATTCTTACAGGGGACCACCTGACTGAAAAAGTGCCTTGTGACCTCCAGGATCTACGGTGCATGGTAGTCTTCGCGGTCAGTAAGCTCGAACAATTTGGGGATAACTACCCAATTTCATGATTGATTGAGTAGGTGATCTATGATCTTCAAGGCAGAATGTTAGCTTTAAGTCTGAGATTTGTTTTTTTTGGTTTTTTCCAGTAGGGAGGGAAAAATAACGTTTTAATCTTGCCCATTTTGTACAGGAACGAATGGGACCCGTATTTAGTGTATGTGGAATGAAAACCTATAGGAGTGTGTATAGGAGAATGAGCGAAAAATGTTGTGGACCTCACCTGACCTCGGTCAGTCAATGTTGATTCCTTGTCAACTTGTTTCATAAACCTGGTGAGACTACAAGCAGTCCTCCCGGCCGGTTGTTGTCTATGCAGAGCGGGGTGGGGGGGGGGGTCAACGCAGGCGAACTGCTCGAGAGGCAGACAAGGGTTCAGTGTGAATGGAGATGTAAAACACTAAGGCTGATTAAAGTTGGTTAAGCGCATGTAAAATACCAGTCTAAGGTGCAAAATCAGAGTCTGGCTGCGCATTGTTTAGCTGATAATAGCCACAATTATGATAAAAGCTAGGCCATGACAACTTTTGTGAGGTAAATGCGGGTTTTACCAATGATGGCAGCTCGTCTTTTATCCAGAAAGTGAAAGATCTTTTGATACATGTAAATTGAAAGTGTTTGTCAGCTATAATAGACTGTCTTTGGTGTGACTTGACATGCTTACAAGCACCTCCCCCCCCCCAGGAAACCCCCTCCCCGACGTAAACACCCTCCCCAAGTCAGCCCCTCCTTTCACTCTCAAAGACAGGTGCTCTAGGAGCAAAGGGCAAGTTATTTTATTCTGATATATTGCTTTAAAGCAAGGAAAAAAAATTAGTGTTTTTGGTGAGCCCTAGCTAAGCAACCTTCAGTAGATAGCAGAATATGGAAATTTTAGGGCATATTTTGTTTGCTTTTCTCATGAATGATCACAACATGGGAAGGAGGTTTTTTCAAATAGACAAGGAATGCATTAATTTACAAATCTGAGGTCTTATCGGCTTCCACCAGTAAAGAAACGTGAGAAACAGGTAAGGTCCAGCCCCCACTGCAGATGAGGTGGTTTCTTGTGACCCTCGCCTAAGAAAACCCTTAAAAAACTGAGGGAAAGCGAGTCTGGTTGCATACTCCATGTTTGCTATCAAATTAAGTATATAATCTGTAGGAAATCAAAAAAAAAGGTTGTCATTGATATGTTATTTGATCCGACCAACCATTTTTAACATATTCTTACAGGAACACCTGACTGAAAGTGCGTGACCTCCAGGATCTACGGTGCATGCTAGTCTTCGCGGTCCCGTAGCTCGAAAATGTTGGGAATAACTACCCTAATTTTCATGATTGATTTGGGTAGGAGGAGATATTAGGACGTCAAAGGCAGAATTTAGCTTTAAGGCTGGATGTTTCCTTTTGAGAAATGCTTGTTTTCTCGCTCATTTTGTACAAGAACGAATGGGACCATTATTTAGTGGTGTGTGAACCTACAAGAGGAATTTCATTCAAATTTGCCAGTTTACTTACAACATAATACATGAATAACTTGGTTTTTTAAAATTCTCGTCCCACTAGGGGGTGTTCAAGGGGGCGCACCACTAATTCATCCACGTTTTTTAATGTAATAACGCAAGTCGGCTAAAAAAAGTGCAAGGCTTAGACAAGATTCTACTCACAGAGGTTTCTATAGATAGAAGGCAAAGTTACGTCATCTTTAGAAATCATCGTCTCGCATGATTTGCCGAACACATAGAAAACATAGAGTACTAACACTAGAAAGCAATGGCTGCCTCCGCTGTTTGCATATACACTAATCCGGTAATTGATACAAATTGATGTATGTGTTAGAGGTGGCCAGGTGTAATAAAGTGCACCTGGATCATTGTGCTCGATACTCACTCGCCTTAGGGGCTTACGACGCTTAGGTGAAAAGGATGTATTCATTGATGCGGTTTATTTCAATCAACGACTAACGTGTCATTCCATTCGTTGTATGGCCATTGGTAGGACAAAATTTAACCACCCAATAGCACCCAACATCCCAACAGACTGATAGTTTGCCGGATTGTGTGTATCGAATTGACATTATGTGTGTATACAAGCACCCAAACTAATAATTTTATTCGTGCAATATTCAAAATGTCAGCGCCCCCACGGAACGATTTGGGTTTTTGAATGGGCTTCACCCTTGATTTCTACTGGTCATCTTCATAACGGGGTTTATAAATCGCTGATATCCACACGGACGATAGAAATGATGTCACATGGTCTTTCCTAGATGAGTGATACGGGGTGGTAAATTTATAGCTATTGCGTTTTAAATGTGAAAATAACGTGAAAATTAGATGGTCAACACCATATGCAAGAAATTTTCTATAGCCAATCCAATCTCATGTCCCCCATAACCATTTGCGTGGAGTTATAAGCTCTGATGTATGAGGTCAATAATAAAGCTTCACAACAAATCATTGATTTTTTTGACAATGTTCTTAGAGGATTAAATGATATTCATATGATCAACTGCCAGGCCAGTGGTGAATTTAAGAAGGGCAGGCCATCAATATTTTTCCTTGCGTTATGCGGTGCATTTTGAATGTCCAATGTACACCAAATAAATTTAGGTAGACTGTTAACATAGTATGTACAAAATCGTAGGCGATTTAATATCATTTACACATAGTATAACGTAACAACAAAAGGATCTTAACATCTCATTTAAATACATAAGCCCACTACAACAAGGTCAACAGAATAGATGATCGGCCAAGGATATGGCCATTAAAATAGCCGGATCTTAAACCATAGACTCATTTAGCAGGGGAATGCAGTGAAAGAGTGTGCGCTTCCGATAAAAGTGATTTTTTTGCGCACAAGTACTTTATGGCAATTGATAATCCATAAAAAATTGATGGAAGCACTTGCCAACCCCCTTAAATGGCCCCCGAAGATGGGTTTCAAGGTTATACAGGGTCAAAAATTTAAAATGTTCGGACTGTGTTAAACAAGCATAAGCACACCATGGTGTTTGCCCCTGGTCCACAAGGATTCCAAAAAAGTATAGTTTACACTATATATGGCTTATAGTTCCGGAGTTATGGGGTAAAAACTGTAAAAATAGTAAAAAAGTCAATGTTGGTGTGTACATGGGTCAAAAGTTAAAAGTTGCTTTGATTCAGTTAATATGTAGTGCAAATTGTTAAGAAATAGTTTGCCTTATTCGTTATGCTTAGTTTTCACGTTATCCAACAAAATAGGTCACAGGTCAAAGAATCCAATAGCTACCAATAGCTGTTGACTTTACTCGCCATTTTGGTTAATAACCAGACACGTAAGATAGTCAAAACTATTCCTATATTTCATTCTATGAGCTAAACCAACAATTTGAACCACATTTTACAAAAATTGGAGCAACTTTTTTTCCCCTGTACAAACCAAAATTGACCTTTTTACCATTTTTACTTACAGTTTTTATCCCACAATTCCTAAACTATAAGTAACAGGTGGTATAAACTATACCTTTTTGGAATCCTTGTAACCAGACAGACTAGTAGGATCAAAATATGACATGTACCCACACTAACCCAAAAAAATTGCAACAGAAGGTTTCTTGGCATTTTCTGGTAGTATAAGGTCGGTTTAATAAAATATCAAAAGTTGCACAAAATCGAAGTCCCAGAAAGTGTTCAAACTATGACATAAACAAAATGGCCGCCATCCGCCATTTTGAAAAACATAAATCCTCATATCTCTGGCAATAAATGAGCTAAAATGACAAACAAGATGTCATTTCCTACTAATTCTAGCATAAGAAATTCATTAAAATGGGTTTTATAAAGTTTAGATATCACCTTAACCTCAAAATTCAATATGGCCGCCATCCGCCATGTTGAAAAGTACAAATAACTGTATTTCTGGTGACGGATGGGCCAAAATGACAAACAAGATATCATTTCCTACTAATTCTAGCGTAACAAATCCATTAAAATGGGTTTTACTAAGTTGAGATATCATTTTGGCCTCTAAATCCAATATGGCTGCCATCTGCCATGTTGGAAAGTATGAATTCTTTCACGTCTGATACCAGATGGGCAAAAATGGAAAATAAGGTGTTATTTTTGATAAGAAATACATTAAGATAGATGTTTTAAAGGGATTTTTAGTGGGCTATTTGTCCAAAATTTGTAGCCATGTTGATTTTTTATCGGTTAAAAATAGCTATCACCATTTCAAAATATGGTGTATACAGTGTAATTGTGCAATTCTCCAAGTAACAGAAAGTACCGCTCAAATTATTCACATCATCACCAAAATGTGGCAGAGACACTTGCTTGCAACAGACGATCGACCACACTATTACTATTTAGTCTTCAAGTGTCACGAGGTATAAGTTCGTAGGTGTCAATAGACCTAACAGGGGAATTCCTCTTTAGCTCTATTCACTGCACGCTCGACTTGAGACCGAGGGGTCCCGGGTTCGAATCTCGGTCTTGGCGGGGCTGAGAAATAAGTCGCTGGTATATCTCGGTGAGGAATTAGATGATGGATGGGTGTCAATCTACCATCGGCTTGGGCGGTCCGTGACAAATTTGGTGGCAGCGGTGTTTCCTGGGGTGTCTTAACTCCAGGCAAACCCCGCTATCGGAAAGCTCGAGTCGATGATAGCCCTGGGAATGAGTTAATAAAAGGCCTGCAATTACGTACCTTGTATCAAGGAGGCAGAAATTTAAGGCATGGGACGTGCCTTGTGTGGAAAGGGAGTAATGTCACGAGGAATAAGTTCGTAGGTGTCAATAGACCTAACAGGGGAATTCCTCTTTAGCTCTATTCACTGCGCGCTCGACTTGAGACCGAGGGGTCCCGGGTTCGAATCCCGGTCTTGGCGGGGCTGAGAAATAAGTCGCTGGTATATCTCGGTGAGGAATTAGATAATGGATGGGTGTCAATCTACCATCGGCTTGGGCGGTCCGTGACACAAGTTCATCATTGAGAATGATTCTTGATCCATGTTTTCACATGAATGTCAACAAGCTATGGTGCATTCCATTCTTTCTGTAGATACATTTCATTGTGATGCATCCTGTAGAACAATCGCATGAGATCATTTCCAGTGGTAACTCTGGTGCAGGACTTGTGTTCATCAAGAGGGGAAGCAATTTCCCCCTTGTACTATCCAGCCCCAGTCAGTCGAATTTTGACCATCAGTCTTGCACATCAACTGCATGAGCTGTACATAAGTTCTCCTAGAGTGGAGTTTTGCAGCGGAGGTTTTGGGTGGACATCTTTCAGGTTTTATAACACCGAAGAGCAATTAGAGCAAACTACACTCTTCCACCTCATGTTTTATGAGGAGGCTCCTGAACTACTTTGCCAAATGATGTCTAAAGCTCAAGAGTATAGACCCTCGTCTCCGGCGGTCAGTACGATCTCATTGACCTCGCAGTTGAGACCCCAAGATCTAACATGGTCAGCCATCAGAGATCATTTTATTCCTTCAACTGCCCACATCTGGAATGCCCTTCCTGAGCACATTCCTGCTACTAATCATCGGGTCGGCTTAAAAAAAAGAGGTTAATTGCTATCTCGGCACCAACCCATCAGTGGTTTCTACCAGATGTTAGTTTCTGTTGTTTATGCCCTGGTATGCCTTTACCATAAAAAAAGACTCCGATTGCTGACCATTAAACAGGGACACCATTGCATTGCAACCTTCACTTTCTTTCGATTCAGGATCCATATTGGGAGTAAAAAATAAGCTAGTAACACAGGGTCACCATGAATTACCACAAATATTCATGAAGTAGTATCGCAACCTGAAAATGCATGGGCAACCAGCAGATTAGAGCAAATGTTATCACTGAATAAGCGCTTCAGAAGCTTTAAATCATACACATATATTTTCTTCTTGTCTCTGCCAGACCAAAAGTAAAAGGCATTACAGCCCTCCTCTGCATAATGGAGAACATGTATCAATAGATCTGTGTTTTCGCCAATATGGAATTTTGACTTAAATTATTGCATGGGGACTGCCTTTTTTGCTATATCAATATCTGCATCTCCTTCTGCATAGATTACATGGCAGTCTCTTGCAACTAGTTGAGCGCCTGCTATCCAGATAATTTGAGAGAATCAGAGAGCGTGTTCTTTTTTACAGCATATTTTTGTTGCATTTGCTGTCTACCTAGTTTTGTGATCCTAGTATTGTGATGTTCATGTGTGTTGTCTTTTGTGTTTAGTTCACCAGTGTATCCATCGAAGACAACGGATGCTTTGATAGTGGTCAACTGTGAAAGATGCATAATCACCAATAACCTTCACATATGGAAAGAGACAAGAATGACTTGTCAAAGCTTGCAGCCAAGTTTGAACTGCATTGTCGTATCACAGGAGAAAACCCTTGAGAAACATTTGCACAGGGATAAATGCTGATGAGGATGTCAATGTACAAGATCTGTTCCAAGTAGGCAAAGATAAGTCAAACAAATGGAAAACAAGCTCACTTTTCTAATATAGCTACAAATGGAAAACTAAAGTCAAGACTCTTGCATCTCCTCGGGCCGTCAAGGTAACCGATCATGCGATGACCAAGCTCTGTTATTTCAAAGATTCCTGTTTAGTATCACAATCTGGAGAACTGTCTTTAGATAAGGTGCTTTGCCATGAACTGTCACCATATCTGCCATTTATTTTTTTAGGCTAAGCATGTTTTATGTAGGCCAGATAAAGCACAATTTCTGATGGCCATTTACGAACATGTGTTCCTCGTCCGAGGCTACTGCCCAAGACAGTGCCAGACTGATCACTATGTTGTTGATGGAGGTTCTCTTTTACATCACTTGAAATGGACAGAGAGAAGAAGCTATAGTTGCAATGCTGATGATTATGCATCTTTCACAGTTGAAGCTAGTTGACCATTATGGCAAAGCATCCGTTGTTTTCCATGGATATACACTGGTGAACCGAACACAAAAGACAGCACACATAAACGTTGCAACACAGGATCGCAAATAAGGTAGACATATCAAATGCGACAAATTTTGCTGGAAAAAAGGAAATGTAGATGTTGATATAGCAAAACAGCAGTTGCCATGGAATAACTTAGGTCAACAACCCAAATTGGAAAAGACACAGATCTGTTGATACTACTTCTCCAATGGCTGTAATGGCCTTTACTTTTGGTCTGACAGACACATAGAGAAAATATGTGTATGATATGAATCCTCTGAAGCACGTATTCATTGATAACATTTGCTCCTACCTGTTCTTTGCCAATGCATTTTCAGGTTGTGATACTACTTCAAGAATATTTGGGGTCATGTTGAAGCCTTCTCGCGGCGGCCCT
>JAMKCH010065079.1:0-15136 GCA_023653785.1 Ophioderma brevispina | reverse complement strand
GGGGTCAATAGCACAGCGGGATTGGGTCGCCATTTGTTTGGGTGTTCGGGTTGAGGAAGAATCGAAGATTCACTTTGGTTTCGGTGGCATGGTGGGTGCGGCGTCGTCGGGCATCTTGACTGACCAACTCGAAGTTTTGTTGCCTGGTGTTTGGCAGTCGTTACATGGGTGCCTGGGTCCCGCGCGCTGCGCGTCAACGATGTACACACGTACAGTTCAGGGGCGCCATCCAGCGGTTATTTGCACGTAAGTTCCAAGCCACGAGTGGTCAGCTATATAAGTATTTTCCTGTACGAACTTTAATTATTCTAAAGGTCGGTGCCTGCGCTCTGTCTCATACAGCAGACCACGTGGTGTTGGTATGCATGGAACCTGGTTTGGACATCAACCAGTATCGTTTGCAAGTTTAATAATCTCCATATGCCGATCCGAAGGTGGTGGGTAACGTAGAACCAGAGAACGACATTTGTCCGTTCATCAACAACGTCGAGGCATTGATGCTTTCGTCGTACGGAATCTGTCGGAATGCGTCATCTCTCTGATTCTTGGGATCTCTCTCGGACTTCTGATTTCTTGGAATCTTGAATCTGACCAGATTCTTGAATCTGTCGGAATTCTTGGATCTCCCCGGATTTTCTGATCTGCCGGAATTCATCAATGCTCTCGGATTCTTGAATCTCTCGGGATTCCTGAATCGCTTCGGAATTCTTGAATTTGCTGGAATTCTTTGCTGCCGAATTCATCAATCCTCGGAATTCTTGAATCTGTCAGATTCTTGAATCTGTCGGAATTCTTGATCTCTGTTGGATTTCTTGAATCTGTTGAATTCTTAATCTGTCGGAATCTTGAATGCTGTCGAAATCCCTGAATCTCAATAGGGATTCCTGAATCTCTCGGAACTCCTTAATCTTCGGAATTCTTGAATCGTCAAATTCCTGAATCTGTTGAATTCTTGAATCTCTCGGAATTCTTGCCGACCAGTGGGTTCAATGACTTAACCATAATCCGGCAGAAGTGGGACCTACCTTTCTGTGGGTGGATTAGTTGGTGCCACCGAAAATAATTCCTTAACATGCATTGGAATAATCGGAGGAAATTCTTAAACAATATCAGCTGTGGATATGTCTTGTCGGATATAGTCGATGTAGTTTCTTCATGCAGATCTGTTGACGGAATCTCCCATATCTTGTCGGATTTGAATAATCACCGGACGCACATGAGAAACGACTTATTTTTCTCATCTCCCTTTCTTTCTTCACCAGCCCCGTAGCTGAACTCCCCTTCGTAACAGCTTAAGTTGGTCAAGGTGGTCTTCTTTCGTCTTTTGACTGTTGTGAACTTCTAAATTCTTATACTACATCCACAAGCCTCTCCGTTACAAGATAGGGTCCATCCCATTTGAACTCTGGTTTTTTAAAGCATTTACTTTCCGTCTTATTCTTGACGTACCTAACTAATGATCCAGCTGCGATTGGATCCGCGACAATACCCCTATCGTAGTTTCTTTTTTGCCTTTGTGCTGACTGTTCAGTACCTCTCTGACTCTTTCATGTACTGCTCTCAATTTCGCCGCAGCTCTTGTGCAGTAGTTAGTTGCAAGTGGTTATCTTGTCCGTTTCTATAAGGTCGTTCAGAGATATCGACTTCATCGCTTTCCCACACAGCAACGATTGGGGTGTCCCTCCAGTAATTCTTGTACTGAACTTCGATACGCCATAAGTGCGTATGGCAATATTTCATCCCAATCCTGCTGGTGTCTATGCGGATCAAGGAGAACTGTCACTGTGTCCTCAAACTGCTGTTAAACTCTTAATAATCCATCTGACTTTGGATTTAATGGAGTGGTCCTTGTTTTCTCTATCCCCAATAATTTGGAAAGCTTCCATTATCCGCCTCTCAAGTTTCTTCCTTTGTTCACTATGTAAAATTCTAGGACACCCATGATGGCAATCAACTCTTTAGTTAGTTTGTTCGCACATGTGACTGCCTCCTGATCCGGAATCGGATTAGCCCGATTCACTAAGAGAAATAATCGCAATCACAGTATGAACGATTTTGCCTGACGGGCGTAGGGAGGGGGACCGAGGATTTGTCAAAGCTATTCTATGTCCAGGATGACCGGATATTCTTGTTGCCAGCATTGGCTTGTCTTGTGTGCTTGAAACGATATCCTTTGGCACACTGATATATTCTGAGCCAACAAGAAACGTATTCGCCTTAGTACGGTCCATACCAATAAAATATTTCAGTGATCTGGCTTTCTGTCTAGTTGCTCCTAGATGAAGCTGCTGTTTTTGATTTGGTAGGTCTCGAGTACAGCTTTCATTCTCCGGTACGCTAAAACTGCCACTTGGATTTTCCATCGTTGGCCTCCCCTTTCCGGTACAATTTTCCGTTATTCTAACCCGATCCACTCAAATAAATATAACCTTGCCGTCTTTGACAACGTCGTCGTAACCGGTCTTTCTGAGCTTCCTTCGCTATCACTTGAAATGAAATATCTGAATTCACTCTCTGCGCTTGATTCATTCTCCTCTGTCGATTGACGCCGGCATAAACGGCTCTACCTCTGTCTTTGAGACTTATGCATCTTTTAACTGATCATTTAACTCTTTCTGTAATGCCAGATCTCAACCACTCTCATCGTCTTTCCCAACGAAGATGTGTTCTTCAAAAACTGCAGAGGATGGATGTCATTCGGCTGCTTTTATCAGCCAGTATATATTCTTCCTGCTACTTCTAACACTTGTAACCAACGTTTGACTTGATTTGTCTACCAGAAGTAACTGTGCCTCTTTGGATCCGACGAGGGTTACCTCATATTCATCCTGGCAGTCTAACCTGTCCTTCTCCGATTCGCAAATATTGCAATGAGGACACGATTCTTGAAGGCCATCGCATTCTGATGACTCTTTCCGGGCCGGTGAACTATTTCATAGTCAAACTCGCCAAGTGTCTGTAACCATCTGCTATTGCCCTTGGATTCGAGTTTAACAACCACGGAGGGCCCGTGGTCAGTGCGTATGATAAATTGTCGTGCCAAACAAGTCTGTCTGTGAAAATACTAACATAATTTGACCACAGCCAGTAGTTCCTTCCTCTAAACACAGTAATTTTTATCACGCTTTTGAGAGCGTTACTTGGATAGGCGATCACTCGCTCTCGTTGCATCTGGATCTTGGGAGAGCCACGGCCACAATCCATGTGAGCTAGCATCGGTGTCAAGTATAAATTTTCGTGAGTTCGCCGGCGAAGCCACGATGGGCTTAGTTGTCAAGCATTTTGTTTTGTTTCAAAAAAGGAACGAAATGCCTCTGCCAGTTGGTTTTTCCAGGGAATACCGTATTTTCTTTGTTCGGGTTGTACAAGGTCCGGCGAATCTCGCTGTGAATCCTTCACTACCTTCTCTGAAAAAGGAGGCTAATCCCAGAAAGCGACGGACATCTTTGAGGCAAGTTGGAGTTGTCCATTCATCGGTAACCGGATTTCTCCGGACCGTTTGCAACGCCATCATGCATTGTTGTTACGGACATGCTCGAGGTTTTAGGAGCACACTCTTTTGAAACAAGGCACACTTATGCGGCTTTACTTGCGCTTAGCTTGTTCTCAATCTACGGAACACTTGCCTGCATCTAATTCTTCTTCAAATGCCTTGAACTCTAGCATCGTCAATGTAGACAAGGGAGACTCGCCCATTGAAGCCCAGCACATGACATTCTCTATCACTCTTGGAAAGGCTTGGGGGTTACGCAATCAAAAGGGCATTAGAGTCCAATTGTCCAAAAATCCTTAGCACTGTAAAAGCTGCTTTTCTTTCGCGTTATCATCCAACCTCACTTTGCCAATAGCCAGCTTGCGAGATCAATGTTTGAAAACCATCGCCGCAAATTTGGGCTGGGATTGTCGGATTGTTCATACTAGTAGGAATGGGATACGAGTCTCTTTGTTCACTAATTCAGCATACGGTAATCCGAAACAAATATATCTTGGATCCGTCTTTCTTTGTGACCAGTACAATCGAAGAAGCACACGACTTGAAGATGGTTCATATCCATTCATTTACATATCTCTCACTTGCTTGTCAGCTCTGCTTGCTTGGTGGGAGAGTCGTCCGGTTTCTGTCTGATTGGTGAGCTTTTCCGTTCGAATTCGATGCTGAACCATTGCCGGTTTTGCCAAGATCACCTTCTCCGGATATTGAGAACCACGTCTTGATATTTACAAGCGGGGCAGAAACCAGTGAATGATGTTCCGTCGGGAGTTCTTTTATACTCGCTTTGATAAAGATGTTGTAGATGGGGTTGGCACGGGCTACTGCGTTTCTGCTTACCATTTAACGTACCCTCTTATCATTTACACTTGTAACAGCTCAACACTGGGCCAAAGTTCTTACAGATGTATGTTTTTATAGTAAGGGCCGACATGTCAGATTTGAAACACTCGTATCGGGAATGTTGGCATTGGCTTTATTAGATCGAAGATTCAATCTTTGGTTCGGGCAAGTGCAGCTCTCAATCTTGACTGAACCAAATCGAAGTTGTTTCATTGGTGTTGTCATGCTAAATGTGACTGGTCCGGGACCCGTCAACATGGTCACACCACGGGTACAGTTGCAGGGGCGCATCCAGCGTTAATTCACTTAGTTCATCACGATTGTGTAAGCTATAGTTAATTATTTGTCCTGTACGAACGTTTTAATTATTCTAAATTTTCTGCTGCTCTCTGTTCATACATGCACGACCACTTTGTTTTGATTTCATTTACCTGGTTTGAGAACATCAAACCAGTTTATCGATTTTTCATAGTTTAATAATACTACCATATTCCTATCCGAATGTGTTGTTACCGTATAACCAGAGAACGACATTGTCCGTTATCAACAAACGTCTGCATGCTTGAATGCTTTCGTCGTAAATGAATCTGTCGGAATGCGGAAGTCAATCTCTCCTGAATTATGTTTGTTCTCTCGGATTCTTGAATTCTTGGAATTCTGAACTGCCAGAATTCTTGATCTGTCGGAATTTCTTGGATCTCCCGGAGTTCTGAATCTGCCCGGTAATTCATCAATCTCTCGGAATTATTGAATCTGTCCGGAATTCCGAATCTCTCAGGGAATCTGAATTGCGGAATTCCTGAATCTGTCGGAATTCTTGAATCTGTCGGAATTCCTGAACTTGGGAATCTGAATTCTCGGAAATCTTTTGAATCTGTCGAAAATTCTGAATCTGTCGGAAATCTTGAATCTGCCAGAATTTGAATACTCGAATTCCTGAATTCTCGGAATCTGAATCTCTCCGGGATTCCTGAATCTCTCGCGAAGTCTTGAAATTTGCTGGAATTCTTGCGGCCGGAATTCATCAATCTCTCGGAATTCTTGTAATCTGTCAGAATTCTTGAATCTGTCGGAATTCTTGATTCTGTGGATTTATTGAATCTGTGGAATTCTTGAATCTGTCGGAACTCCTGAAATCTGTCGAATCCCTGAATCTATGGGAATTCTGAATCTATCGGAATTCCTGAATCTGTGAGAATTCGTGAATTGTCGAATTCCTGAATCGTGAATTCTTGAATCTCTCGGAATTTTCCGACCAGTGGGTTAATGACTACATAATCCGGAGAGTGGGACCTACCTTTTCTGTGGGTGGATAGTTGTGACCAAGAAATTATTCATTAATGAATTGGGAATTAAATCGGAGGAAATTCTTAAACAATATCAGCTGTGGTATGTCTTGTCGGATATAGATCTGATGTAGTTTCTTCATGCAGAAAGGTTGACGGAATCTCCCATAATTCTTGTCGGATTGAATATAACCGGATCGAAAATGAAATAAACGAACTTATTTTTCTCCCTCTTCAACCAGCCCGTAGCTGACTCCTCTTCGTACAGCTTAAGTGGTCAAGGTGTACTTCTTTCGGCTTATTGACTGTTGTGACTTCTATAAATTTATATACTAAATCCGACAGCCTATCCGTAACAAGATAGTTACCTCCCATTTGACTTGGTTAGCATTCTTTTCCGTCTTATTTCTTGATGTAGCCACACAAATGATCCAGCTGCGATTGGATCCGCGACAATACCCCTATCGTAGTTTCTTTTTGCCTTTTGCTGGACTCGTCCAGTACCTCTCTGATCTTTCATGTACTGCTCTCAAATTTCGCCGCAAGCTCTTGTGCATAGTTAGTTGCAAGAAGTGGTTTATCTTGTTTTCGGGTTCTATAGAGGTGTAGTTCAGAGATTAATTCGGAGCTGCATCTCTTCCCACACAGCACAGAGTGGGTGTCCCTCCCAGTAGATTCTTGTACCTGAATCTATTACGCATAGGCGTTTATGGCAATATTTCGTCCCAATCCTGCTGGTGTCTATGCGGATCAAGGAGAAATCTGTCCACTGCTGTCCATCAAAGTTCTGTAAATATCTTATAAAGCCTCGACTTGGATGTAATGGAGTGGTCTGTTTTCTCTATCCCCAAATACATTTGAAAACTTCTTTTCCATGATCCGACTCTCAAAGTTCTTCCTGGGGTCACTATGTAAAATTCTAGGACACCCCTGTGGCCAAATCCATTTGAGTTAGTTGTTCGCACAGTGATGCCTCCTGTCCGGAATCGGATAGCCACTCTATTCACTTAAGAGAAATAATCTCCACTCTACAGTATGTAACGATGCTGAAGAGTCGTAGGGAGGGGACGAGGGATGTCCAAAGTATCTCGTCCAGGATGGACCGGCTAATGTCTTGTTGCAGCTTGGCTTGTATTCGTGTGCTTACGAATATCCTTGGCAAAACATGATACTCTGATCCAAGAAGGATATCTAGTAAGTCCATACCAATAAAATCTTTCATTGATCTGATTCTGGTCTTATTGCTCCTAGATGAGCTGTGTTTTTGATTTGTGAGGTCTTCGATACAGCTTTAATTCTCCGGTACGATAAACTGCCACTTTATGATTTGTACCATCGTTGGGACTCCATTTTTGCCTGTACAATTTCTAGTTCTAACGAATCCACTCCATATTAATATTACCTTGCCGTCTTGAAATCGTCGTCGTAACGTCCTTTTCTTAGCTTCCTTGCGATCACTTGAAGAATATCTGAATCACTTCTCTGTGCAGCAGATTTCATGTCTTCTTCTGTCGATTTTGACGCGCACACATAAAGCTCGAACTCTCGTCTTGGTTATTGAACTTTAAAACTGATCATTTAACTCTTTCTGTACTCCAGATCTCACCAACTGCGTCATCCGTCTTTCCAAAGAATATGTTTCTTCAAAAACTGCAGAGGACTGGATTCATTCGGCTGCGTTTTTATCAGCAGTCTATATTTCTCTGCGGCTCTGTGTCACCCCTTGTAACCAACGTTTTGACTTGATTTGTCTAGCAGAGGTCACTTGCTCTTTGGATCCGACGAGGGCTACCGTCATATTCATCCGGCAGTCCATAACCTGCCTTATCCGATTCGCAAATATTGCACTGAGGGACACGAACTTCTTGAAAGGCCATCTGCATTCTGATGACTCTTTCCGGGCCGGTGTGGATGAACTATTTCATAAGTCAACTCGCCAAGTGTCTGTAACCATCTTGCTATCTGACCTTCCGGATCGGAAGTTTAACACTTACAGAATTGGCGGGGGGGCCTCGTGGGTTTTCAGTGCTGTAGTGGTTATATTGATACTGTCTTCCATACAAGTATGGTCTGAAATACTAGTATGCGAAGTTCATTGGTTTTGTGACGCACAGCCAGTAGTTCCTTCCTCGTAAACAGAATTTTTCTCAGCTTTTGAGAGCGTTCTACTGCATAGGCGATCACTCGTCTCTGCCGTCTTGATCTTGGGAGAGCACAGCACCAATTCCATGTGAGCTAGCACGGTGTCAAGTATAAATTTTCGTGAGTTCGCCGGCGAAGCCACGATGGGCTTAGTTGTCAAGCATTTTGTTTTGTTTCAAAAAAGGAACGAAATGCCTCTGCCAGTTGGTTTTTCCAGGGAATACCGTATTTTCTTTGTTCGGGTTGTACAAGGTCCGGCGAATCTCGCTGTGAATCCTTCACTACCTTCTCTGAAAAAGGAGGCTAATCCCAGAAAGCGACGGACATCTTTGAGGCAAGTTGGAGTTGTCCATTCATCGGTAACCGGATTTCTCCGGACCGTTTGCAACGCCATCATGCATTGTTGTTACGGACATGCTCGAGGTTTTAGGAGCACACTCTTTTGAAACAAGGCACACTTATGCGGCTTTACTTGCGCTTAGCTTGTTCTCAATCTACGGAACACTTGCCTGCATCTAATTCTTCTTCAAATGCCTTGAACTCTAGCATCGTCAATGTAGACAAGGGAGACTCGCCCATTGAAGCCCAGCACATGACATTCTCTATCACTCTTGGAAAGGCTTGGGGGTTACGCAATCAAAAGGGCATTAGAGTCCAATTGTCCAAAAATCCTTAGCACTGTAAAAGCTGCTTTTCTTTCGCGTTATCATCCAACCTCACTTTGCCAATAGCCAGCTTGCGAGATCAATGTTTGAAAACCATCGCCGCAAATTTGGGCTGGGATTGTCGGATTGTTCATACTAGTAGGAATGGGATACGAGTCTCTTTGTTCACTAATTCAGCATACGGTAATCCGAAACAAATATATCTTGGATCCGTCTTTCTTTGTGACCAGTACAATCGAAGAAGCACACGACTTGAAGATGGTTCATATCCATTCATTTACATATCTCTCACTTGCTTGTCAGCTCTGCTTGCTTGGTGGGAGAGTCGTCCGGTTTCTGTCTGATTGGTGAGCTTTTCCGTTCGAATTCGATGCTGAACCATTGCCGGTTTTGCCAAGATCACCTTCTCCGGATATTGAGAACCACGTCTTGATATTTACAAGCGGGGCAGAAACCAGTGAATGATGTTCCGTCGGGAGTTCTTTTATACTCGCTTTGATAAAGATGTTGTAGATGGGGTTGGCACGGGCTACTGCGTTTCTGCTTACCATTTAACGTACCCTCTTATCATTTACACTTGTAACAGCTCAACACTGGGCCAAAGTTCTTACAGATGTATGTTTTTATAGTAAGGGCCGACATGTCAGATTTGAAACACTCGTATCGGGAATGTTGGCATTGGCTTTATTTGATCAAAATAGTTGGCAAGACTTTAAAGTCTTGGGCCACAACTGCAACCCTGCATCTTTTAGTTTAATTACGACCTGGCTCTATCATGCCCAGGGCCTTCATTCCAGGCCGCCCCTTGTCATTTTTCCTGGTATAGGTCAGTGAAGCAGGTTCCTGTTACGGGCCTTAAACTTAAAAATTCGGGTTAGTGGTATGGCACCCAACTGGTGATTAGTTTTCCAATAACACTTGAAGGGGGTGTCCCCGTGACTAGGATTAGGAATGTTTCTGCCCCGAAAGTGGCAATTAAGCGCGGTCCGCCTATTTCACAATGGTTCGCCAGTGTTTCAGGAAAAAAAACTGCCATGTTTTTCATTATAGAACTTTATACAGGACTAAAATGAAATAAAGTTGGACCTTCTGAAGTGGCTTAACATTTAAGCGCTCCAAGATGGCCGCCATAAAGAGGCCATGGTTTGGTTAAAATGTACTTTTGCCAAATCTGATTAGGGGTAAGATGCGAGTAATATTTTGAGGAGCACCAAAAAAGAGAATGAATGGCATTTGTATGAGTGCGAACATGATTATTTAACTCATGATGGCAGCGGTTATACTCTCTCCGGGGGACATAAAAATCCCTGCGCGTTTTAGAACCGTCGTAATAAGAATCACAAGGAAACTATTGAGACCATTTATATTAAACATACTCTGGACAATGCCGCCTCTCAACAAAGAGTTAACGTTGGGAAGGAAGATGATTCTCGGAGTTAGAGAGGGAGAGAAGGAGCTGACCAAGATAGCATTGACGTGCTGGAAAGAAAGCTAGGTCGCCCATATTTAATGTTCTTTCTACATATAGACATGTCTTTTTTACTTCTTAAAGCATATTTTTCTTTTTACTGGGAAACACTTAGACGCCACTGAGGAAGTCTTTAAATACATGGCAATTTTATAGGTTGATATTGAGCTGGTCTTCCTTTTTTATGAACTATTATAGAGTCAGTGTAAAACTGATTATTCAGATTATTCAGATTTTTGTCAATCATTCAATCTACATAATTAGAATAGAATCATGACAGTAATTACAGATAATTAATAATGTGAAGTGGACAAAATAGGATAATAAATTCCAGATATTTACATGCCTACTATTATAATATTGAGAATGATAATAATGATATAAAAATTTATATAATTTGCAATTACGTAAGTAGAAAAAATAAGATTGGTGATTGCATTGACGAGGTCTCTACTTAACCGCAGAGCGTGACGGTGTTGGAGTAAACCGCATATTAATGTACATACAAAAATCAATAATATACAAACAGTACTACATTAGCGGAAAAATCCACAGGACAAAAATGCGACGAAAAAAAAACAGACAGAATAGAAACAAATACAAGAAAAACGAGGACATTAATTGAAATGCGACCACAGGGGAATTAGCCGCGACGAAATAGTAACCAAAAAGGAACATAACCAGAAACAAGATATTGTGGAATAACAGCCTATGTAAAATTTCTTCAACTTGCTTTAAATGAAGTAAAGGAAGAGATGATGTTTTAATAGCAGTAGGAATAGTATTCCAAAGTAAGGGCATTGTGATCAGACGTAATTACAGAAGCACGTTTTAGTAGGTTAATGAATTGGGTGTTAACATGCATTGTTTAATAATCATGACGGGATAGGCCGTACGTATTGAAGAATGTATCATCATGAAGTGGTTTGGTAAAAGGTTGTTATGGTACTGGTACATGAAGATTGCAAGCTGGTATTTATAATATTCATATATTTTAGGGTCTTTAAAGTAGAGATAGAGGGTCAGTGTCTGTGCCGCCAGGGGGAGGTGGACATGACCGGATAACTCGTTTTTGAAGCAAAAACAAAGAATCGAGGATAGAATTATTAGGATCGGCCCAGATCATTGCACCGTCTATGAAAAAAATGGGAATACAACGAGGAATATAGATAGAGGTATGTAAAGGATTCTTGTGGTATATAAAAAGGGACGAACTTTGCGTATGACACCCATGAGTTTAGACTCTAATTTTAGAAATATTGCTGTGTATGTGAATGCCCAAGATTTATAATTCGAATCAATGAGAACACCTAAAAATTTTAAGTACTGTCAATTGTTGTATTGCTGTACCATCAATTTAAGGTTTAGTTTAATATTGGGTTTGTTACTGTGCTTATTTTAAAATTATATAGTGGTTTTTTTTAATATTCAGTAATACCTCCAGGGAGCAGACATGGTTTTCGGGCCACCTCTCTGCTTGTCACAGCAAGTTAAGTTATATACCAAATATTCCTTCTAAAGTATGTAGAAGGTAATCTGGGTGGGCCGTTTTGCAGAAGGGATGTTTATTCAAACGGACCTTTGGACCCCAGAGGAAGGAAAGGTCAAAGGTCATATTTTTCCAAAAATTACACATTTGCCTTGGAAACAAGGTATTGTAAGTGGATTTTTCATCTGGACATGCACAGGAATATCCATAAAAATCTGATAAGGTATCATTCAATATTAAAACAAAAAAAAAATTAAAAATATCATGACGAGGAATATATTTTCAAGATATTTGTCCAAAATCTATGTCTATTTTTTTTAATCATGAAGTAAACTTTAAAATATTTCAAAATGACCTATATATTTTTTTCACTTTTATCTATTTTTATATTCGTCTATACCTATTTGACTACGTGATATAAGTTTGAGAAAGAAGAATTTCAATAATAGGAAACACTGCAAAAGTCACTTTAAACGTCACTATGGCACACACTAAAATTCACTTTTTGATGGATGACGCGCTTGTCAATACCTGCATCATCTTGCAGACAACACCGTAGTAAAAAGACGGTAAGCTTGGTCTTCGACCAGGTCTGATGCTGACTCAGTCTCAGTGACTGGGGAATTTATGTGCACGATCAAGTAGCATTGGGATTTTAGGGTATTTTACAGACATTGTCCTGTGCAGACCATGACTGACATGAGTCAGTCATATAATGAGTGAGACTGTGGTGCATGATGGTGCGACTGGAGTGTGATGGCGAGTGTAACTACAACAAGGTAAACCAGGCTTGTAAGCCTTGGCATGCTTTAACTGTTAGTTTTTAAAATACACATGGCTAAAAACTATGGAACCGATCCCTACTTCCATGTTAATTTTATGATTCTTGAATAACAATAGAACACCATGAACTCTTTGTTTTTCAACCCGCTGTTATGATGAGATTATAGAGGTCTGCAATACATTTTTAAATCCACTCTAGTCCAGGATGTGAGAAATAAAAACCGGTATCATTAAAAAGTGTTATTAAACATTGCTTGCTGTCCCTTTATTCATATCTTTAATTTATCAATAACAACTGGTATTTTTCCTAATCAGCTTAAAAGCTTAAGTTGCAAGTATTCCTATTTTCAAAATTGATGATGCCAATGAATCAAAACTTACGTCCACCGTTCTGTTTCCGGGGCCTTCTCTCAAATCTTTGGAACGACTACTTCCTCCTCGGACTTTCTCATTATCTCGCGTTATACTTTCCTGAACCCCCGTCCATATGGTTTTGTCAGCCCTATTCCTCCCTCTGGCAGTTTAGTTTTGGACGCATACAATGACCTTCTTCCTAATCTTGAACCACCGAACGAACAATCATGTTTTGGGCTCTTTTTGGCCCTCGCGAAGGCTTTTGGCCACCTTAGCCCCGACATTCTTCCTTATAAACTTCGATATTATGGTGGTCAGCGGGTTTGGTTTGTTTAGCCCTCGGAGTTGGTTCAAAAACTACTTAACAGAAGAACTCAATATGTGTCTTATAATAATCTAAAATCAAATCGAATCACGTTCCGTTACGGTGTGCCACGGGCTCTATCTGGGGCCCCTTTGTTTTTATTTATCGTTAATGATATTTTTTATTCATCAACGAAGATGTTCTTTTTATATGTTTGCTGATTGAACAAATTTAATTATATCCGACCATCGTAATTTTAATATCTCATTTCAATAACAAATACTGAACTTTCAGGAATTTCATCTTTGTTGAAAATCAACACAAAATGCGCTTAATATTAATTTAAAAACCCATATCTTGTATTTCAGAAATAAATACAGTAATAGAACATGTCACAATATTCAGTATCTGGCATTTTCATTGATGAATGTCTTACTTGGACTATCCACACTAATTACATTGCTAACATAGTCTCAAATATACTGGTATTTATCTCGATTAAAACATTGTCTACACCATGATAGTCTTTTTACTTTGTATTACTACCTTGGTACTTCCTACTTAAACTATTGTAATATGGTTTTGGGGCCTGATGGAAGGAAACAACTGCATGCAACTTGAATACTATTTAAAAAGCAAAAGAAAGTATGAGGTTATGCACTGGTTCCCACTGCTTGCTATTCTTACCTTTAGTTAAACAATTAAATGCTCTTACCATTGATGACATCCATTAGAATGCAGAAGGCGATTTCGATTTTTATGTACACGTGCTTCCAACACGTTCTTCCTATAACTTTCTAACCAAAAGATTTCGCATGAATGTTCTTATTCTAATTTATGCCACAGGGCGGCTCCTCATTCATCTACGGACCATTTCTTAACTTTTAACACTCATCTGGCAATGAATACGATACTCCATCATGGGCCTATTATGGAATTCTATATGGATAATAGTTAAACATTTCTCGTACTCTTCCCCAGTTTAAGAAACATTACCAAGAAATATCTGTTTAGCTATGACTAGTATCTGCCAACATATTATGTCTCTCATTTTATGTAAAATATATTATGTATTTAAATTATATAATTATTGTATCATGAATATGCCAACTTCGATGCACCTGTTCGTCCTGTTGTCTGCACCTGATATCGCATTTGGTTTACATGTTGTCGTTGTGACTAGGTGGCCGTCCTCACGAGCTTGCTCATTTCGGTCAGCCTACCAAGTATTGTGTACTTTTATTGTTTAATATAATGTATTCTGCGTAAATAAACTGAAACGGAAAAAATACATGTGAATAAAATTTTGAAATGTAGTGATAAATTTAATATCTAAAAAAAGGCCTAGGCTAGCGTTGCTAGGCTACAGCTAGCTAGGCTACAGTCTGGTTAATAATTTGTTCGTCAAACTATAACTTGTTGACGTGTGATAATGATTCTTGTGAACAACGGCGCGCTGTGTGCGTCCGAAAGCCCCAAACCACTTTATTAATGGGGCTGTAGCTTAGCCTTTAGGCTAAATTAGCCTAGGCTTAGTAGTGACACATGTACGAAGTAGGCTATAGGCTAATGTAACATAGTTCCAATCATGGTCACTATCCAAGGCTTGGACATCTTTTTGGACTGATCTATCATGCATGTAACTGTGCTTTATGTAGTTCAAGTATCAAGTTGTCATGGTGCTGCTTTGCTGAGAGAAATTGACATTTTTTAATTAAAATTGATCCAAGACGAGTAAGATGAGGGGTATTCACCTAGCTCGAACATGTCGTAGCCGGGCGCCCAGGAAGATGTACACGACCACCCAAATCCAGACTGGAGTGTCTAGTCAGCGCAACCTCGGGCTAGTATTCACCTGGAAGTTGTCCCATTCCCAAGTATAGTCTCGTTATTGTATGTACTAGCCATACATGTAGAGGTACGTTCTGAATTTGTGCTCTTATATCTTTATTGTGTGTAATTTGTGTGCAAATTTCCCCTGCTTCCGCATAGCAAAATGCTACCCATTTTGAACTAACTGCTACACAATTTTGGCTTTATAGCATTTTTTACAGTGCCAAAATCTATAACAAAGCATCCCATTGGTGATAAAATTGTCAAAAATGCTATACAAAATTTTTCGGAGGAATTTGCACAATACAGTAGTGTCATAAAATCATAAAGCGTACGCAAGGGGAGAGGCGTATTACATAACATGCTTGTTCCAAAAAAGGGTCGGACTAGCTTGCAAATGTGGGATATTATGCTAGGCAGGGTATTCAATTCACATAATCAGTTCTTTCCTGATAGGGTATAAAATTAAGTTATGATGT
>JAMKCH010065070.1:0-48820 GCA_023653785.1 Ophioderma brevispina | reverse complement strand
AGCTGCTCCTTACTCTCATCACAGATTGCTAAGTCATCTGCGAACAGCATCGCCCATGGAGTATCTTCATTAATGTCCTCCGTGATGACGTCCAATATCAGAATAAAGAGAAGTGGGCTTAGCACTGATCCCTGGTGTAGACCAACCTCTATTGTGAACTCATCCGTCACACCTGCCTCAGTAACGACTTGGGTTGTGCAGTCTCTATACATGTCCTTAATGATCTCAACATAGGCTTCAGGAACCCCTGCTCTTCTTAATGAGTACCAGATGAGGTCCCTAGGAACAGTGTCATACGCCTTCTCCAGGTCGACAAACACCATATGCAACTCCTTGTTGTATTCCCTACATTTCTCCTGCAGCGTTCTAACCAACCAACAGGCGACATTTATAATTTCTGTCCGTTTACGGATAGAAAATACAAAATTGCGAATTTCTTTCAGACACGACCGAATTTGCATGTAAGATTTGGCACACATGGATTACTAATGTTAACGGTTCAGATGATATGAAAATCTCAACTTTTTTGAGGTAAGTCGGGGCGACGAGGCTGTGGATCACGAAATGCCCCTTCAAAAAATCAGGTAGGAATATTTTCATGAGGTTTCATCAGGTAGGAATATTTTCATGAGGTTTTCAGCTCTAAATGATGGCAAATGACTAGTTTTACATAAGCAAGTCATGCTGTGCAGAATATTTTTAAAAATGTACCATAATTTTTTTTTTTAGAAGGGTGGGCCTATGATGCATATCTAGCAGAATCTATGACGATGACAAACTCAATTCAAATGCACGCGAGGATCAAGTAAATGATACAACCCGAGAAAGTAACTTGACAAATATTATATAGAAGCTCGGAGAAACAGGCGAGCACAGAATTAAATGGATACCAGAGAAATGAGTGCTAATGTATTTCAGTCTTTATTTCAGAGTTTCAAGCGGCCGTAATTATATATATTTTTTGAAGGGTGGGCCTATGATGCATGATTCTAGCAGAAATATTTTTGTGTGGCAACCCCCATCGACTTTGACTGCATACCCTAACCCCGGTGAAAATGAGAGAACAGTTACCCGGAAGCTTTTTACAAAAGCTTTTAGCGTTTTAGCGCACCGGAGGAAAGTTCACAAGGGTGGTAACCCCCTTGGTAAGACCAGGGTTAAAGAAGTTTTAGATTTTTTTCTTTTTTATATATAGTGAACCATAAACAAAAATAGAGTTGCTAGGATCACGAAATGCACCTTTGAGAATTATTGTGACACTTTGGTGTATATTTAGTATTATTAAAGGGGGATGGCCCGATAAAGTTTTCATTTTGATAGAATGGACTTCACCCCAAAACCCCATCTGTAAAGTTTCGCGCCAATATTTCAATCCGTTTTGATGCGAGGGCTAAAAACTTGATTTTGTAAGCCCCATAGAGTACTTTGTAAAACTAATATTGGCCGACCAAATGGGACACATTTTCGTTTATAACTTCCAAACCAAATATCTTTTAGCCCTAAAATTTCACAGGGTAAATCAGAAAAATAGTAGCTTTCTTCTGATACCAAAATTTGGACCACTTCCGGTAAAATCTGGGGTCCCTGGGGACGAGGCTATTAGCGATCGGGCCATGGACCTTTAATACTGGAATTTTCCTCATTGGCACGATCTTAAAAACAAAAGGACAAACTGATTGCCTTGATGAATTAAGTGCCTTATGTGTGTAATTGGTATGTAAAATGTGCTGGCACATTATCTTTTAGACACACTTGTTTTGTTGGTTGACTTATTTGATGCAACCTGTCAAAACTGGTTTTGAAATAATTTCTTTTTAAGATAGATAAGTAAGATTGTATGTATTTTTTAACACTGTTCACAACAAGCTTGCTTATCAAGAAATAGTCAATTTTATGACAGTATGTAAAAAAATGAATATTTTGAATGTTATACAGTTCACTGATATTGAATATCATGTTAATAGTACCGTATATAACCAGAGGGTGCTTTGAATTAATCCCATAATGCATTGCTGTGTGCCTATACTGTACTTGTCAGTACTTAAGGATAAAAAGTGTTCAAGAATTTTAAGGGGAGAAGTGCACCAAAAATCATTTTTTTAAACTAAAAATGCTAGGGACTTCCATAGTTTTGTTTGCTTTTCTTTTCTCCTTCATTTAAAATAAAAATGAAGTCTCTAGCATATACGGTTATGTACCTTTGCCCTTTTGAAATCCGACACCGAAAATGTCGGATGGGAAATGTTGTATGGGAAAGTCACATCCATACATGCTTGTCACAGCTAGGTTCGAAAAGAGTAGGTGTTAACCCATAGCTGTCCCTTATCCATCCCAGTGCTGTTTGTGTCCTTGGGCAAGATACTTAGTCTCAACTGCCTCGTCGACCCAATTGGGGAGCTGTTATGGGGAATGTTACAATCTAAGTGCTGATAGGAGCTGCGCTACGGTTGCACCCTAGATGAAGCGAAATGATTCTGATGATTTCCTGGTGACAGCGTAATAATTATCGGACCTGGAGCCTGATAGCTCAGGCCGTGAGGAAAAAACATCTTCCCCCGCACCTGTGACCATCGGAACTTTGGTCACAACGCCCCGTGTCCCCTTCTAAGACAAGTGTCGCGTCAATTAGTAGTACCGAAAATCCAAGATAGCCGCCAATTAAATATGCAAATTAGGAAAATGTTTGCATTTTTCTCATTTTTTATATCGGGTATCATATACCCCAAAGTTGAAGTCTTTAGCATTTTTAGTTTAAAAAAATGATTTTTGGTGCACTTCTCCCCTTAATAACCACAAGACCTTTCATGATCATGTACAAAGTACTAACCTTGTGGGCTATAACAAACTTGTGTAAAAGTCAGGATTTTTATGTGTTAAAGCGTAGGAGTTTTGTGGGATCGCATGACCTTATTGAAGTGAAATTTCACCAAACTGGTGCAATGTGGGATTGACTCAATACACCCTGTTGGTGTATAACCGACCCCTTAAAAATCGTACCCAGAGTGTGCGCCAGTACATGGAATGTATAATTCTCTTCTCCAGGAAACATTTTTTTTTCATTTACTGCTTGTATAATTTGGTACTTTGTTCACCTCTCACCCAGAGGGTGTTTTGAATCAATCCCATGATGCATAGCAATGTCCTATACTGTACTGTACTAAACACATGTCAGTACTTATGGAAAAAAGTGTTCCAAAAGTTAAAGAACCACAAGATATGTTAAAAATTCCCTAAATACTAATGCTTTGTGGACTAAAATGAGCGTTAAAGTCAGGATTTTTTGGTTAAGAATGGGATTTTTATGGTATCACATGACCGGTTATGACCCCATTGAGGGGAAATTTCCCAAAACTGGTGCATTTTGGGATGGACTCAAAACACCCTCTGCCTCTCACCCTTAAAAAGGAAAACAATTTACTATTTTACTTATGAATTTGCATTCAGCAATTGGTGTGCAGGACAACTTTTTATCAGTCCTGTATGCTTCCAACAAAAAAAAAAACATTTGTGCCAGATTTATTTATTTGTTACCATAATTATGGTGTGTCATAAAAACTTTGATAGAACGTTGTGTAATTTTTACATGAAAAGTAAATGCCTGGACATTTGTTAAATGAATATTGAAATTGTTTAAGTTTGTGCATTAAAATGCTCATTCCAAAAGTTTATTAAAAGAATTCCCATCTCCATTTTGATAATGTATATAAGGTTTATATTATATAGTGTTTTTAAATTCTGATTCACTCTAATGTTTGCAATAGTTACTGTCTAGTCTGGTTGGATGTAATGATTGTTAAAACGTAGGGGACAGAGTCTCAAAATCCAAATATTCCTTGTTTATGTAATTTCTATTGCGCATAGTGCATGGTACAATAAGTTGTTGCCAGTTATGCCACTTAACTTAATAGGAAGCCAGAGAATCAGATGCGTCACAACACCCAAACTATGGCATTTCAGAACGGGGATCGATTTTAATTTCAAGTTATCAAGCGTAAATCGTCAAGCGGGATGTTCACCAACTCACCATATCTCCTTGTACCAGGGAGCGTACCGTGTTTGATTTGTTATCAACCTACAGTTGATAACAAACCATAAGCGTCACGCCCGGAGCATGTTCAGCTGTGTTCGTCACGTTTAGAACTTGAAGTACGCGCAAGGACACCAGGTGCAAATTGCAAAACAAACTATCATTTCGCTTTAGTTTTGCTCAAATTTATTGGAAAGACTCTGTCAATGGAACATTTTAGTGTTATAGAGGAATATAATTATCTCACTTAGAATACGTTATAAGGATTTTGTTGTTGAAAAAGCATGTTGGGAATAGCCAGGTGGGGGCGAAGGGGGAGGAAGCGATGCCCTCTGAAAAAAATCTTGAGGTGAAAGCGGGAAATAAAACGCAGATATTCATGTTAAGTCAGGCCCTTTTTGGATTCGTTTGCCCTGCGACAGGGAAAATTTGGAAAGTTTTGCGTGTGTCTGGACATTGTTGCACGTACTGGGAAATTGCCCCCTCGGAAACACTGGGCTGGCTACGCGCCTGGTTGAAAGGGATTACAAAATGTTACAGAGTGGGATAAGAACATATACGCGGACCACATCGTTGATTTGTGAAACCACTCTGTAACATGTTGAATTCCTAATGAAGTTCAAACTTGCCCTTGGAGTTCGCTAGATAAATCAAACGTCTTTGTGAAATGGGGGGCCCCTATAGCTACAACGTCACTGCCAGCGAATATTTTTAATCCCTGTTAAACATTTGTTTTATTTTAAACTGAACATGTAGTTGCGTATTGGTGTGGTTGAATGAAAAACAATGTTGAAAATTTTGTCTTAAAACGTTGTAAAACCCAATTACACAATAAAATTCTATTATCTTTTCATCTGTGTCCTGTAGATTTTTATAGCTTAAAGGGGCTTACTAAATGCCACAACCTTTTTCCTTCTCCCACAATTTTGCATTAACAGTGAGATTTTTGCTTTTTTTTTATACATCCGAACATTTTAAATAAAAGAGCTGTAATCGGCCAATCTTGGTGGGGGTCGGTTACACAGTGGGGCCTGTAGGTTCCCCCCTCTGTCAGGCCTCGATTCATGTGCATTTGGTTTCCATGGCCATACTCGCCTCACAGGTTTCCTCCTCCTTAAAATGGGCTTTCTTCTTATAACGTATAATGACAATACATGAATGAAATAGAGCAGCTTTGTGGCAACTAAAGTGGACACAATGTGATATTGTCATTAAATACTAAGACCCCCTCAGGGTTTTTTTTTGGTAAACCATAAAACAGAAGGTGCTAGAATCTCAAAATAGAAATAATCTTTTTTAAGGAGTTAGGTTGATAGGTAAAGTTCATTAAAAACACCAAATTTTTAATTTTTAAGTCTTTAAAATGCCAAAAAGAAATTTACATCTTCAGTCTTTTTAAAAATCCTAATGAGACAAATACATGGTGTACATTTAACATAATTTGATGAATTGATTTTAAATTTATCATGTACTAATTTTAACCCTTTATATGCTCCAGAGGGGGGACCCAAAAAATTTGATCCCAGCATTCATATTTCGACATTTTGAGAGATTAGAGGGCATGGAACTGCAAAACATTGGTTCATGCCCCCATACTAAGAAAAAAAAAGGTTTGTCCAGCTTCCTGCCGCATCGCTTTGCAAGCACGTAGTTCTACGCGATTTTTACATTTAGACGATACTCGTACTTTTTTTAACATGAAGTGTCTAAAAATTTTGAAACCCATCACCCAAACCAGTCTTCTACAGAAGAGTTCGTATTCCCTGTACTGTGTGCTGTGATTAACTGAGCACTGTGGACCAGCTCTTTGAGTGGAGTTTTTTGGCGTTTGACCCGAGTTACATTCATAACTTATGTTGATGCGAGTACCAATCAAATCTTTTGTACAATAAAATTTACGAACCTTCAACGCGGGTCATTGATATCTCACAAGGACCTCCGCGGTGATGTAATACGCTCATCAATGACTCGCTTTTGTGACGTGTCAAGACTAAACTGATTCAAATTTGAAATAAAATATGGGCCCTGAACATGGCTATATTTTTCTTGATAGAGCCAGCGATGAAACTGAAAATGGCGAGAGCCATGACGTTGATGAAATGCCAACACAACACGGGTAAGTTGCCTAGTAACAACAGTCCATATTAGCATACCAAGGTAACCATGGGTAAGTATGGGAACAGAACAGTATCAATACAAACACCACTGAATGGATGAAAATTCAGTGCGAAATTACATCTCGAACCGGGGCCTCAAACTCGCCTTGCCCAGTTTACCGTTACGCGAGTCATCATCTCAAATTACAATTGTCATGGCGCTCTTTGGTTTCTACTCTACGTCGCATTTATAATTTTCTTGATTATTACAATTAACTAACGCGGACAATCATTACTATTTATATTGACACTTTTGAAGTAGAGACAGAAGGGGGGCCGGGAGGGGTGCTTTTAGTGCTGTGAAACGGTATGCATGCATGTCCGCCCTGCCAGGTTCAGCGTAGCACCGCCTTCGCGTACTGCCACAACGGCTTTGCAGCAAGGCCGAAGTTGATTTTAGAAACATTAGAATTGAAAAGTCAAACAGTCATGCAGTGGCGCGAATGCATGCCGTAGGCTGGGCCCATAACGTTACGAAGGTGAAGTGTACACCTCAAGCAGCAATTTTAAATTAATAATCTATTTTAAACAAAACACAATATTGAGATCAACCACCCTCGGGCCGCGCACTCCAAATAATCATGAATATAAGTCTGACACAAATTGAATCAGTATTTAAGCAAGGTATAAATGCTGATTGAGTGAAACTGGCTGGGGATTCCCCAAATCATAACCCATGGCTGCATGACCTCTTGACGTACAAACGTACTGTGTCTTCAAAATCTCGATGATGTTATTTAATGGACCAAGTTAAATTATAGAGGCCTTTGTCTGAACAGACATAAAGTAGGATCGAAAAGCTCGAAAGGACAAATCACGCTTTTAGTGGACGAGTGAACAGGGCCAGGGTTGATAGGATTAGGAGGTACATGTCATGGACGTATCATTTCATGGTTGACCGAGTGGTTGGTTAACTTTAAATCCATGAAAGTTTACCTTTACAACTATGGCTAGGTTTCCATATAAAATTTAGGTAAAAAGTAGGTCTAATTATTTTTTTTCTAAATAATGGTGGTGTATATTCTTATGCTTGAAACATGAAATACCGGTTATTTATGATTAGGCCTAAAAAAGTTCCCAGACTGACAGACGACATCCCCGGACGACAGCATCAAGATCATGATCATGATAATTTAGGTCTGATTGACCGCAGCCAAACTCACCTTTAAACTACGAAGTGAAGCACATATATCGCTGTATGCAGAAGACGAATTTGATTGATGTACTCGGTGCCAGAATGAATTTTGAATATATTTTCCATGATAGCTGACATGCTATCGATCGAGACATTCATTCATGCATTAAAGTTAATTGGTACCATCCCGGGGTACCATCATCATGACCATGGTCTGACAGGCTGACAGTTGTAGTTGGCGGGGTGTCTGTGATGTCACGTCACTCAACAAAATGCACAGCGTCATCTTACACGTGGAAAAATAGCCAGAACTTGGATTATCTGGACAGCAACAATCGTTTTCCAGAACTAACTATATGTATTATGATAATACAGCCAGCAAATCACGATGGACACAGCTAGAACAACTGTTATTACGTGTCATTTTCTTAAAAATCCCGGGTAAACGTATCTGAGCGGTGCCCCGTAAAAGAATAACAAATCCTGCTGTTGATTTGGCATAAAACTGCGGATTGTATTTCAAGCTGCGATTATTGTCAAAGTTGTGTCAACCCAGTATGACGTATGGGGAAATACCTGTACTCGAGAAGATCTTCCATTTTTGTAGTAGCGTGGATAATGTTGAAAAAAAAACGAATGATGCATTGAAATGAATTGTAGGGGAATTTATGGCAAGAAAATCTTAGAAAATACAAGGTTGAGTACGTTACAGTTATGAATGAGGTAAAAAACCTTGCAAATATGTTTTGGGTGATTGATTTGATCGGCGGTATTGTTTTGGTTCTCGGAAGTTTTAACTCGGGGGGCTGCGCCCCCCGCGGGAAAATCCTCGAACCAAACAATTAACTCCGATTCCAAAAACAATCACCCCAAAACATTAGCTCTGCGCGGGTTTTAACCCTCTAATTAGCAATAAAAAAATTCTGTAAGATGGATCAATGGATCTAGTAATAACACTCTTGTCGTCATCGTTGGTGTCGTGAGCTTTTCTTGTGAACAAATATCTGGAAAGGCGCCAATCATGTTGAAAGTTTTGTAATATTGTCCATCTAGTCGTAAGATGAACAATCTGACCATTGGTTTTGGAGTTATAGGGTAAAAAAGTCAATTTCCAGTTGTACAGAGGTCAAAATGAGAAGTTGCTCCAATTTTGGTAAAAAATTAAGAAATTGTTTATCTGCTTAATGTGTCAAAATAAGGAATAGTTTTTGCATCTGCAATACATAATTATGTATGTACAAAATAGGTCATGGGGCAACATAATCCAATGACTTGATCTTCTTTACCTTTACCATTTAAGGCCAAAAAAAAAAACTGTTTGTCTCAAAGCTGACGCGCGCGTTTGTAATTTCGCCGAAAATTGAAAAAAAGTTATGGCGGAACTTTTTTTTATTTTTTTTTTTTCAAAAAAAAAAGTCATACGCCAAAATTTTTTAAAACTGGAATTGTGAAAATGCACGATTCACGCATCTGCCGACGCTCGGCGGTGAACTGACTATTTTACTAGTTGACGTGAGTGCATAGACGATACTTACTGGGGCACCAGCGTTGGATGAAACACTCCACCACCAATAAATAGCAATATACTTCCGTTAAAGTGTGCAGGCTCGATCACGGGTGGGAACCTGGCACTAAAGTGGCTGTTAGTTACGTCGCATATCGCAAACCCAAATTAATGACCCCCATGCATTAAATTACATTTAAGTTTTATCGATGTGCCAACCATTGATATATATTCCTTGCAAAATCTTGCCGCCTTCCGTTCAAAATCGGCGCATTCAACACAGTATATTTACGTGTGAATTTCAATGCGGCACTTTATTTACTGGTGTGCGGGTCTAGGTCAATTGCAACGTCGCGTATATACATGTTCTTCGGAAAGTACCGATGGATCATTCATTCTCAAAGTTAAAGTTTAATCTGCAACTATAACAAATGGATCTTCCACCAAACTGATAAGAACAAAACTCTTAAAGATATTGCATGAAATCTGGTTTGGGGGAAATCCATGGTGGATCGAGGCAGGAAATCGCTGATGTTGATACTGCCATGACGGCAGAATTCGATACCATGGTGGATGTAAAAGCACTGGGTGAAAGTGACGCTCGTGGGGCATGCACATTGATATTTATGCGAGCACCAAGAGTTGAAAATTAAAAAAAAAAAAAAAAATACCGCATACCGCATTTACTTTTCAAGCACTCAATCGCTTTGAGACACTATTTTTTTTTTTTGGCCTAATATAATTAAAGGGTCTTGTTCCGATTTGTGTCTCTACTGCTATGAGAGCCTGGCACTTGCAACATACACCCCATCAGTACCGTGGGGACACACCTTGCGGTTTGTGATGGTAGACGCATATGCCAAGTTGCAAAGCCCGATTTCAATACTGTTCTAATATTGAGGTTACCACTAAAATGGCGTTTTTTGTTTATATCTTGGTGGGAAGAAATGGATTTGAGGGCTCAAATTCAGGACGACAATGAGAAAAATACGGCCTTCATCTGATAATCAAATCGATAATACTTTCCGGGTAAATCCGGGGGGGGGGGTCCCAAAGACGATCGGACCACTCACTTTTAAGGCATTAATTTGCAAGCACTTAAAATCATCTTTCAATGTTAACCCCTGTAACAAATTCATTGTAACCTTATAACTACCTCCAAACCAATGGTCCTTTATGGTATAAGAAAACAAACTACATTTTTGAATCCTTATGACTACACACTAAAAACGGACACATGGAATTTTTTAACATGTTTGGAGTAGTTGAACCCCTGTGTAAAACCTAACTTGGCCCTTATTGAAAAAATTGAGACACTAACTACCTTGCATTGATATAGAGGGTCCATAACTAACTACAAAGGTGTCAAACATGGCAAGCATGAATGAACTCCCTTATGAGGATCCTATGATATTCGCTCTGCTCTTTACTACCAAAAGCGTAACTAAACCCTTTTGAGTTCAACCTAAATTCCCCCAAATATTTTCTACTCTGCAGAAGTCAAACTGCTGTGTAAATGCTCCATTCATATTTCTACGCATGTCTAAGCCCCTCCCTGCAATTGGCAAATCCTGCAAAGAGGATGGGATGTGGTAAAGTGCTATGTATAATATGTAACAGGTAGTTGTAGGTGAAGAGATTTTGGGCTATTCATATTTCTTTTCAGATGGGGTATTTTTGATAGGAAACTTACCTCAGTGCCAAAACAGATATTCATTTTTTGGGACCTGATATGTGAAATCTCTTGCACTTTAAGGTAATTATGGTTTTAAAACCCTATAAGTGTAACAGATTATTTTATGAGCTTATAAAATGTTTTCATGAGGGAATCCATACAAAAAATGTGTTTAGGAGTACTGAAGTCATGCTTCCGTTTTCTTAAAACTGGTAATCAAAGATTCGTATCAAACCCCTTCAGAGCAGGCATCTGCAAATTGAGGAATTCTCATCTCTTCTGGCTACAACTGGAAATACTTTAATGTACATGTTGCTGATGACTGCAAGATCCTATCTATTTCAATTTGACCTACCTTCAGTCAAGATACACTATGTTGTAAAGATAAACATCCATGTTTAAATTTCAGGATATAACAAAAAGCAATAACAGCACATTTTCCAAGAGCGCCCTCAATTTTTAAAATTTTGCAGTTTTGTTGGTAATTTGTCTAGAAAACTATACCTGCGACTGGTAATGCTCAAAAATGTGTATTTGTCATAAAAGAAGCGATTTTGTAATTAGAATCGGGATCCCTGATTGTAATTAATAGCGGAGCTGGAAACAACTTTATATCCGTCCATGATGAATAGTGTCACCTCAGGAAAATGACATCTAACTAATGGATGAGCATAGACACGTACATGACGCACTTTCCGGGCTATTTCATATTGGAAGGACGTTTTCAGCAGCCGTTGAATTATTATCGGAGATCTCCGATATTAATTATTCTAATTAAAAAATTCCTTTTGCCACACTGTTTTGAGCTATACCATTCACAGGTATTGTTTACTAGTCAATTGCCAATGCAATTGTGCAAAAATCTCAAAATATCCTGAAAATTGGGGGCGCTCTTCAAAAAAAAGTACTGTTATTGCTTTAAGCGAGGCCAAATAGGGGACGGACCGATCTCAACTATTTCATTTATCTCCCACCTCAGTGTGAACCTTTTGCACAAACCCAATTTGACACTAAAAGGTATGAAAGTTACATCAATCTTCACAGATTATTGGCATGTTTTTATTAGTTGCAATCCAACTGGTGTTTACTACAAGACAATGCAATGACATTTACAATGCCATACAAATACCTACGACAAACACGTTCCACATGTTTAGGGCACTCTTGCCAAGGAAATTCCTTCTCTTTGTCAAAAGATAGTATAAAATGAAAATGTTTATACCTTGAATAAATTTACCACTATTATTATGTATGCTAATAGTACAACTTGGGTTATATCCAATATGGATACTGCGCCACTAATGGTCTTTATTTGGGAATATAAGCACAAGTATACATTTCATCATTCATTCATACCAGATCCAAGAGCTTAAAAAGACCACTGAGTGGTATACAGCCTCAACACTACCCATTATTCTTTGTTCCCAAAATCTCACACCAGCTACAACCTACTGGTCAGTTAAACTGTGTCAAGCTTGTCACTTAAAACGGCCAATATTTTGTAACTTCAGGCAAAGTCTGCAGCCAGAATGTGGCTAACTCCACAAAGTTGTGGTCTATTTCAAGGCAATAATATTAATCTTAAAAAGAAAATCTAAAATTTTATTTTTAAACATGTGAAAGTGGATTTTTTCTGAACTATTCCGAGAACGCCATCAAATTTAGGGTGGGATTTATTCCGTTTTATATAAAATTACGATATAGGCCTACATTATGCAATTACTCTCTCCGTTAAGGTGGTATTAGGTAATTTTTCAACCGGCAATAATTAAACATTTTTAGCTTTTCTTTTCAAGATTCACCTCGCAGCTATTTTAAGCTCTTGTGTCTTACCGACCCACCCCTACTAACAGCCTATTGCCTAATTCAGTAAAAGGTCTACAAAGCTGTAGTCAATTTAAGCCCGCTTGTCTTCCCAAACCACCCTACAGCATCTTACCTAATTCACTAATAGGTTCACACTCGGTGAGTCATTGTGTACCAGAATTTCTTGCCAAATTGGGGTTTACACCGGAATGAATGATATGCCTAATTCTGTTCTAAATGCCAAGCTGAGATTTTGAGTAACTCGTACCAAGTGGTTCCACTTCTCATAGCTTAAAGGATTTAACAATAGATGATATCACAGCTGTTTGAAAGTCTCATTTATTATGTCAAAACCGAAATAAAACAAAAAATATCAACGGCGATACACTTTTGACAACTGATTTGGATTTTTCATTCCACTAACTACATCTTGTGTAAATTTTATGAAATTCCTTTGCGGTCAAATGTGATTTTTCTTCAAAATCTAGTTTTATATGTCTTTCTATGGGAAATGGGCATATAGAGGGCACTAAAACATAGAAATTATGACCTTTGTAGGCCTATAATGGCAAGATTATCGCACTGGAATTTCCATTTTTGCAGATTTTTTTACGCTCTTGCAGTGCCCTTACTTATACCAGTTGTCAAATTGTGTCGCCACTCCTTAAAATTGTTCTAAAATAAGAGAGACAAATTTGCAAGGGTCAAACAGCTTGATATGTGGATACAATGCAGACAAGTAAAAAACATGTGAAACCAGATGACTCCAAATCTTTAAAGACACATCAAAGGGCGATTTGCTAACTCAGAAAATGAAAAAACTCACACAAATCAGCTTTTGCAGTATGTAACAAGTACAGGTATCCTAACAACCCTGCAAATGATAAGACCAGAAGCAGCAACCTAAAAGGGACAGAAGCGGAAGAAATTTTAGCATTACTGTCCGTACGGAATCTTACTACAACACGTAATTGAAGGGGGAATCGTTATTTGGAAATGGAAAACACTGCGGTTCTTTCATTTTCTGTCAATTCTTCAGTTGGAAAAGGGTTACTTATGAGAATTTTTACAGACTTATCCTTCCCTTGAAGCTATCCTGCAAATTTCAAAGATTTGTAAAATCACTGCTAGTGTCTAAGAATGTAAGGGATATAAAAGAATCTTACAATTTGTTTGAAGTGATGTAAGGTGCATTTTGCGACTTTGAATATCTGTTCCCTTGTAGATATCCTTATGGCTTAATCCCAAGTTCACATGATTAAAAAGCTGCATTTCAGTGTTATAAATAATTTGAAGTTCTCCAAAAGCTCCAATATGCTACAGTATTGTTATTGGTATCCCAATCTACCCAACAAAATACAACATCAGACAATATTCGAATCTCATTTAGACGGAGTGGCGACACAATTTAGACAATCTACCCAACAAAATACAACATCAGACAACAAAATACAACATCAGACAATATTCGATCCATACTCGTTCCCGCAGGTTTTCTCCGGGTACTCCGGTTTCCTCCTGCTTCTAAAATCGAGCTTCTTGGCATAAATCTGTTCTGGTATTATGGTTTCTCTGATGTGCTGAGCGCCTTTCTTTTTTTTTTTTTTTTTTTTCCTTTGTAGGCCTATATGGCAAGATTCTCGCAATGGAATTTTCTCATTTTTGCAGACGTTATAGCTCTTGCATGTCCCTACTTATACCAGTTGTCAAAATTGTGTCGCCACTCCTTAAAATTGTTCTAAAAATAGAGGACCATGTGCAAGGGGTCAACAGCTGTGATATGTATACAATGCCAGGAAAGTAACAACATGTGAAACCAGATTTGACTCCAATCTTTAAGACAACTATCATGATTTGCTAAATCAGAAAATTGAAAAAAAATCATCAAAAATCAGATTTTTTGCATGTATGTAACAGTACATGTATCCGAAACCATACCCGCAAATGATAAGACCAGAAGCATCCTAATAAGGACAGAATCGAAATTTTAGTCATTACTGTCCGTTCGGAGCACTACTACAACCTACTTGACTGGGGAACGTATCTGGAACCCTGCCCGTTTTCTTTCCTTTTTTTCTTGTCAATTCTTCAGTTGGAAAAGGTAATTTAATTGAAGAATGTACAGACTCTATCCTTCACTTTGAAGCATTCTACTGATTGCAAATTTTCCAATATTTTTCAAATCACTGATAGATGTCTTTAAGATATGTAAGGGATATAAAAGAATCTTTCCAAGTTGTTGAAGCTGATGTAAAGGTGCATTTTGCGACTTTGAATATCTGTTCCCTTGTAGATATCCTTATGGCTTAATCCCAAGTTCACATGATTAAAAAGCTGCATTTCAGTGTTATAAATAATTTGAAGTTCTCCAAAAGCTCCAATATGCTACAGTATTGTTATTGGTATCCCAATCTACCCAACAAAATACAACATCAGACAATATTCGAATCTCATTTAGACGGAGTGGCGACACAATTTAGACAATCTACCCAACAAAATACAACATCAGACAACAAAATACAACATCAGACAATATTCGATCCATACTCGTTCCCGCAGGTTTTCTCCGGGTACTCCGGTTTCCTCCTGCTTCTAAAATCGAGCTTCTTGGCATAAATCTGTTCTGGTATTATGGTTTCTCTGATGTGCTGAGCGCCTTTCTTTTTTTTTTTTTTTTTTTTCCTTTGTAGGCCTATATGGCAAGATTCTCGCAATGGAATTTTCTCATTTTTGCAGACGTTATAGCTCTTGCATGTCCCTACTTATACCAGTTGTCAAAATTGTGTCGCCACTCCTTAAAATTGTTCTAAAAATAAAAGAGACAATTTGCAAGGGGTCAAACAGCTGTGATATGTGATACAATGCCAGGAAAGTAACAAACATGTGAAACCAGATTTGACTCCAAATCTTTAAGATATGTAAGGGATATAAAAGAATCTTACAATTTGTTGAAGCTGATGTAAAGGTGCATTTTGCAACTTTGAATATCTGTTCCCTTGTAGATATCCTTATGGCTTAATCCCAAGTTCACATGATTAAAAAGCTGCATTTCAGTGTTATCAATAATTTGAAGTTCTCCAAAAGCTCCAATATGCTACAGTATTGTTATTGGTATCCCAATCTACCCAACAAAATACAACATCGGACAATATTTCAAATTATTGTCTTCAAATGACAATTTGCATGTAAAGAAGTATTCATTCACTACCTTATCCAAGGTTTCTAACAATATAAAAATCTGGACTTTTTGAAGGACTTCAAAAGCAATCGCAAAATACACCTTTAATTTACAGTATTAATAATTAGCTGGTGACTCACATCTGTTTTATATTAAATATCCTCCTCTCATTCCACATGGCAAGTTGAGAAAAAAACGTTACAAGGCATGGAAGTATTCTATTTTCTCCAACGAACAACAATATTGTTTTTTAAGCATCGCACTATATGAAGCCAAAGGCTGCATGAAACAGGTTTGAAGCCATGTACACCACAACAAAATAGATACACACATTGATAAATAATTTACATTCAAATATAATTCCCCTTTCAGTCTAGGTAAATAATTACAAGCTTTTAGAAACAAACTTAACCTATGGTAAAAAAAAAAAAAATACCAAAGTTTCAACAACAAAAAACAACAAAGTATGCTGGAGAAGTTTGAGATTCAAAAAATCATGAAATTTGTGGTAAAATTTCACATCACATTGCTTGTACTTTTTATGCCTTATAGCCCTGGAGCTAGCACACATTTGTAACACATCTCAAGTACAAAAGGTTTGAGTGATTAAATATGTTGACAGACTGACAGAAACCCCTGAAACGTGATTCTTAAGTGCCGCAAGTGGTGCCTTAAGGAGAGGGGGCCAAAACAAAGTTTGTACAGGGGTCAAATTTGTAAATTGATCCAATCATGTTGAAAAGCACACCATGTTATGTGTCTAACCATAAGGATTCAGAAAAGGTATAGTTTGTAATATGTACAGCCTAAAGTTTCAGAGTTATAGGCTAAAAACAGCAAAAATCAATAATAAAGGTCAATTTCAGTTGTACAGGGGTCAAATTTTTTTTTTTTTTTTTTTTTTTTCCCCTTTCAGTCTTAGGTAAATAATTACAAGCTTTTAGAAACAAACTTAACTGATGATAAAAAAAAAAAAAAATACCAAAGTTTCAACAACAAAAAACAAAGTATGCTGGAGAAGTTTGAGCTTCAAAAAATCATGAAATTTGTGGTAAAATTTCACATCACATTGCTTGTACTTTTATGCCTTATGTCAAAATACAGTACAAAATAATCTCCACACACCAGTACAGTATAACTCTATAACGGCCAAATGAAAGCTCACTAGCCACATACAACTAGGTTTATTGGAATAACCGTTTTGTTTCCACAAGTTGAGCCCTGAGCATTTTTGTTACACTTTAGTTTTAATGCAACACGCCTTTGGACATGTCAGTACTTCTAGGATGCTCATATTTCCATTGTTTACACAATGCGTGTATACACTTTGTTCTACCAGCGGACACGAGATCACCAATGTAGGATTGCTTAATATTAGGTGGTGTAGCAACATCTGTTTATATAAATCCCTAGCCCTACAAGTGTTTGTTCTGTTAGTAACACCGGTTTACTTGTCACTATGTTACAAGCCAACACAAATCTGCACATGTAATGCAAGCACTTTATTATATATCGCTGTATAAAATTGTTCTTTCCTCCCCCCCCCCCCCCCCCCCCATCTTCACTTAAAGTCAGGCAAGGCAAAACTACTGATCTGTCACTGTTAAGCAATGGCAAAAGTTCAAATAATTTTGGATCCAATAAAAGCAAATTACCAAGTCTCTCAAAGTGCATGTCATGGCACAAATACTGTGAATATTAATTCACAGGGATGTGAAATTTCCTCGTTTAAGAGGATTTCCTCGTTTTTTGAAATTTTGTTAATACCAAAATTTTAGCTTTTTCTTTGATTTTCTGCCCGTTTTGGGCATTTTTACTCCTTCCCCCCATTTTCGTTTTTTTGTCCATGGCCTCTCACACCCCTGAATTCAATACAAGTTCAAAACAATCATGACTTCAGCAACGGTTGATGAATGGTAGGAGTAGGAATAGCTTGAAAGTGAATCTAAGTTTATGCAAGTTTCTTTTTTCCACTCACAAAAAAATAACAGCAAAGCTGAAAAAATATTAAATCTCATTAAAAATACAGAGTTCACCGAATGCATGTGTCATCTGCCGTCATAGTTCGTGAATGGGACAAAGGTCACATGAGGTCAACAACATGTGGGTCACTACCTAAGGACCAATTCATAAAAATGTGTGCACATATGTGGAAACAGCAGGCAATTTAGTGTTAACATTTGGGTCACCAAGGTCAACTGAGGTCACCAAGGTCAACTTAGGTCACCAAAATGAAGGTCACCCAAAGACCATGTATCCAAGTGTCATGAAAATGTGCACACCTGTGAAAATGGACAATTATGTTCAGGTTCAACATTTGGGTCAACTTTTACCACAGACACACTACCAACCAAAGCAATCCCTATGTGCTTCTTGCAGGCACAAGAACAGCGTTCACCAAATGCATGTGTCGTCTGTGGTTTGTGAATGGGGACAAAGGTCACATGAGGCCACCAAAGTCATATCAGGTCACCAACATGTGAACACAGCAGGCTTCTGCTTCTGCTCGATTTTTGGCTGGGCTCATCAATTGAGCATAATAGCCAAGCATGTGCGGGGGTTGATGGTGATTATAAATAGTTCATGCAGTTAACTTTAAAAGTCTCTGTGCTTGGAGAGTCGAGGATATGTTGTGGTAACGAGTTCCAATCTTTAGTTGTAGGGGAAAAAAATGAGTTCTTATAGCTGTGGAGACGACTAAATGGAATTTGGTAGTTGCAGTTATTGGCATTGGCAATTATGTTTATGGTTAATTATTCTTTTGCCTCCTGGGAAACAATAAAATTTGGCTCCTCTGTACTTGCCAAAGGGCGATTGGTTGAAAGGGGTGGTGAACTGCCTGTACAAACTTTGAAAACAACATGGGAGTTTTATCATGTATAGATTACAAAATGCATGCTCAAAGCATGTGAAGCCCAAAATTCACTGTAAATGACTTAGGCATGATTTCAATCAATTCAAGCTTTATTTAATCACGGAACACAATCAACAGAGGTGTTTTCACTGAATGTCTTTTTTGTCATTATATATAATTAACAATTATCAACTATAATGTCCAACTTTCAAAATTCCATGAGGCCGGCCTAGTCGACAAGACGACCAACATTCACTTCCGTGTTGATGCACGTTATGCTCGGCACACGATAAATAACTCTGAACAATTCTGGCAGAGAGTATAAATACCATAATTTTAAGTTTAACTTAGTGAGCTGTGGGAATGAGTCTGAAGATCAAGTCTGAAGATCAAGTACACCTTTAAGCCCTGATGACACAATAGAGGGTGCCCGATTAATGCTTATATCAAGCTACTGTTTATATACACACCTAATAAGCTCTGTTTAACACAGAGAGAGAGGGTAAAATGCCTTCTCATGGACAATCGACCACAACATGCACATTTCAAGAAGTAATTTGCCATTGCCTCTTTTTAATTCCAGTTCAGCAGTCAGAGTGACTTACTGTGTATCAAATGTCTACATATAAATACAATGTTGTGTGTTGGTGCCAGCCATCCAGTTAACGGAATGTGTACCGCACATAAGGTACTTCGACATCCTCGCCCTCCGTGTCATTGCAGCATATTTCCAACACTAGGTGTTTGATGTGTTTGGGAATCTTCTTCTTGGACACTTTGGTTACAACATCAGACATTCTGTAGTGGTAAAAATGAGAGCAATACCATTTGGTTCCAGTTGATCAATATTGCAAAATATGGCAGACTGCTTTAAAATGTAATAGTAAGAGATTGCCCCATTAACATACAGACATATGTTACATTTTCCCATTGTAGATTCCACACCACTAAACAGATCTGGTCTGGCACCCTCCGTCCAAAAAGTGTTTGGGAAAAAGGTAAAAAAAGTGAAAAATTGAAAAATAGTAGAAACTGGAACTTCATGGGTCATATTTTGTGTTAGAAATTATTTTAAAGATACAAATCAGCACAATATTGAGACAAAAAAAGTGTGTGAGGCTTACTACTGAGTAATTACAGTACTAATTTTACACCCACCCCATAGAATATTTTGACTAGAAGCCTCAGTTTCAGAGGGGATCGGAACTCATCGTTGTCTTCATGCTTCAGTAGCTCGAAAAATCTGTGGTCAACTTATGGATTCTTCTTGCTGAATGAAATGCAGAGGTCTAGCAGTCCAAGGTAATGCATAATTTAAGCGACTGAGTCGCTTCGTAAATGAGAAATTTATGTTTTAATTAGGGCCATTTTGTACATAAACCAATGGCAATTTATTTGGTGGTGTGCAACCTGTAGCATCCATGTTACAATGGCCCCATTAAAGTCTGACTCAGAGATTTCGAAATATTTTTTTTGTGTAATAATGAAAAATAGTCAACTAGAACTAAAGATAGTAACCTAAAATTAACAATTCCGAAATTTGAGATGAATCGGATTTTTCGTTTTGATGCAGTAAACATTTATGTGTAGTATTACGTCCCATAGGATACTGTGTATAACAAAAATTCCGGATCCGGAATTTTATAACAAAGTTGTGATTTTCTATATGAAGGAATTTGATTTAAGCTTAGCAATTTCACACAGTGATTAGTATATGGACAAGCATTATGTACATGCAAAAAACACGATTTTTTTGGAAATTGAGGGCGCCCTCAGGAAATCTCTGAGTCGGCCTTTAACTTTTTAAATATGATTGCACAAGAAACACAATTTACATGTAAATATTTCAAGTAAGGTTTTCCAAGAGCTTATCAATCAAAGAAAAATATTCACAAAATTATTAAACTGGCCTAAAGATGAAATATTTTAGTGTCTTCTCAAATTCATGTCATCCTCTTAACAAGCAGAAATTATAGTCGGATTTTTTATTCCTGTCAGTTCATCAAAAGTTTTCGGGGCGTGTCGACGATTCCATTTGTTCTGAGAGGTTACATGCTTTACCCAATCAATACAATAGAAATTCGATGTCAAGATACTGGATCAGATTAAGGCCATAATTAAAAAATGTCCCTTTTCTCACGAAGCAAATGTTACAAGGCAAATGCACTGCATAAATTCCAAACACTAAACTTGAACAAACTCTGAAGCATTCAACATAAGAAAATGATATGAATAAGTAATTATTACTAACCAAAGTTCTTTTACGTCAATAAGGAATATTAAAAATCTGATAACGTTTACATTTATTTCTTGCTCCAGGAAATTATCCAATTGGTCCAATCATTTATCTATATAAGTTATTTAGAGTTTTGGTCAGTCATAACAAACTACAATATCTACGTGGCCTAATCCTCCTCTTCACCCAGCCATGATGTTCATGACACTTTATCCGTTCTTTGATTGACACCAAACAAAGGAATCGATAGCGTGTCTCAAACTTTACGACAATCTGTTAAATTCAATCTGGTATGAAGCCTTTATAAATTCTATACAAAAAAGTTCATGTACATTGGGTTAAAGCATCTTAATCTGTTGAACAAAGTTTAGCATTTCAGCTGTTAATACGGCTTTTTAGTTTTTGGTCTCAACACATCCCCTCCGCATTAATTCGTACCATCGACAATATGCGTTTACTGACAGGAATAAAAAATCAGACTATAATGTAGGGTGAAAATATCCACCTTACTGATTGCAACTTACTTCATAGCCATACGTTCTTTGAGTTTGGCCGGAGGCATGAAGAAGGAATATAGCATGCATACACCTTGGGACAGCATGGTTATCTCAAGTTTTTGTTTCTCCTGGAAGAAGTCAATGAATTGCTTGAGAGTCATCTCTTGGCCATCCACTATGCCACTCACATCAAAGCGATCCCACAGAGAGAATTCTGTGTCATAGTACTGTGGTAGAGAAACAAGGATTAACAGGTTCCTGTTAGCAATGCTGTACACTACAAATGTAAGAGTGTTGACTACAGGGGATTAGAACATTTTATATTCTGAATTATATACCTCATATATAGATCCCTGTCATCTGATTGGTTAAAAGTGGAGGCATAAATTCAACTAGCTTCAAGAATTGAACCAAAAATGAAATATGCCCTGGGAGAGCGGGCATAGTTCATGAACTATGCCCGGGACACCTCTTCCCAGCTTAAAAGACTGTCGTACGAACTATTATGAGTGTACATATTGAAGCTGGTGTAAGAGATCGCATTTTGCATTTTGACGGATATGCCGAACCAGCCTGGAGTCTGCCCGAACTGACAGTACGGAGTAAACAAAAATGTAGTGCAAGTCTGATGCAGGCTTGGCAAGGAAATGGCTGAATCGCAGGACCTGTATTCATGCTATGAGCTTGTAGAAGATCTGAAAGGAATCAGATTTTTTTTTTTTTTTTTTTTATCAATGCTGTACACTACAAATGTAAAGGTTCGTTCATACTACACTGCAACGTGCGTTGCGGTAAGTTGCAGTGCTCGAATTCGGTCTCTGTCCAGTATACTGCATTACGGTACTGCAACCAAGTTAAATTTATTTTAACTGCAGCCTGCAGCAGGTTACGTTGAGTTGCTGCAGCAAGTGATCGATATATCGGCACTGCACTGCGCAGTGCAGCGTAGTATGAACGAACCTTAAGAGTGTTGACTACAGGGGATTAGAACATTTTATATTCTGAACTAGGCATGATAGAGAGCAAATGCTAACAAGAATTGTTATGACATCACTCAACTCCTGATGAGATTAAATTATAGTCAACTCATCATGCTACGCTACCTCGAGATACCAGGTACTATACAGTCAAGTCTAAGAATCCTTCAGGGATGGGCACACAGGGACAAAATCTATGGCTGGTATTCTCAATTGGAGCCTAACTTTAAATCTGGGTTTAAACCTGGGTTAGTCCTTCATGAGTGAACCTTCTTCCTTTCAACATACTCTTAAAGTTAAAAATAACAGGTGAGGCAATTCCTCTTGCATGGGCCGGAATGGCCCATCCAAGAGGAATTTTCTCACCCGTTACAGCAAATCTTTAGAGTATGTTGAAAGGAAAAGGTCCACTCTTGTAGGACTAACCCTGGCTTAAACCCAGGTCTAAAGTTAGACAGCGAGTCCTGAGGTCACAGTGACACAATTGATAACCGTAGAAATTGTTGTACAAGGTCAGAAGGCATGGATTTGCACAAACCCAAAAGACACGCGTCCTTGCTCGTTGTTTGATTCCCCACCACAGATCTGTAAGTGCAAACATGTGATGATTTTCGCGCATGTTAAGTATAGGGGAATTCCTGTTCAAACGGCAATCTATGAACTACCGTGGGCTTCGCTTTCCTCAAAATCGATCAGCTTCACGTGCACAGCTTTTTTACAGATAAATGTCCCTTTATGATTTGGTTCACTTTAAATGAGTTGGGGCTCCTGAATTTTGTCAGACACGCATATTTTACACACATTTTTTTCACTTTTCATCCTTGTTTTTTACCCCAAAATATATTTAATTAATAATTATCCTCTGATGTATGCAGTAGACTTTTAGCAACATTTCTGCAATATTTGTAAAATGAAACCACATAATTTACGATCCCCAAAACGAGTTTTTCAAACTTTTCCTACCACTGGAGAGTCAGTTGCTGCACCATGTTTTATGTGAACAAGAAAATAAAGCATGCCAGCGTACCTGCTGGTCCTGACTGTAGACTCCCTTTGACATACCACCAATGGTAGTCTCATGTGCACTTCACCATAACGGTGGAGTCGACTCTCACTACCATCGGCATTGGATGACCCCATCATGCTGGGTACACAGAAATAGTGTGCAGATTTTGAAAGGAAGTGTGTTTTGTAAACACTAGTGTGATGACGTGGCTTATGTCACAGGGCAAGTGTGGGTTGTTAAAAACCCAATTCTGTTACATGCAACCCCACTAATTAACTGGTCTACTCACCTTATGTGTTTTTGCTGCGGTGGTTCTGAAAGGTAAATTGGGGAATTAGGTAGCCGCTAGGTTGGCCAAGCCATTCTTGTAGCTTTCCTTATTTTATTGTTGTTTTACCATCTGAAGAGATCAAGGCAAACCAGGCCTGCCACAACTGATGTTGTCGTGGCAATAGGCAGGGAGATCTTACCAGATATCAACTTGGTCTGAGGGAAAAAATATAAAAGATGTTGTAGCATAATATAATGATGTTCAACAAACCCTAAATATTAAATTAACCTACTGTTCAAAGATTTCCAAGTTCTTGGGGTTTTTAAGTACAGTTCGACAAAGATTAAAGTCAATAAAGCTCTTATTTACCTTTGTGTTTATCAGTGGGGCAATTTCATAATTCTCAGCTCTAAGATTAGAGGCTGCCATATGAATCCTGTGCAAATTGTCTGTCGTCATCCTAGAGCAATTGAAAAATAAAAAAATTGTTAGTGTTAATATTAAGTTCACCTACCAAATTTCCCAAACTTGGCAATTAAAATAAAATGAAAAGATTGCTGCTGATGCCACTGAAAATGAACTGCCCCAAAGTCAAAAATATGCCCCCCCCCCAAGTAGAATCAACATATTAAGTTTAGGTTACATGCCTAGCAGCTGACATTAATGCAAATCAGTTAAGGGACAGTGTGACAACCTGGTGCTTTTGTTTTTACACGAATTTCTGATTTTTGCACCATTTTAAACATCAAACTGTGTTCTATAGTTACCAAACAAAGGTTATCCACTGCAGACATCCCTGAGCTGTTTTTTGTGCCGATTAAAACAGCCATTCTGACCATTTAAAGTCACAAAAACTGCTGCATGGTCTAAACGAGAATTTAAGCACATTTCAAGCCGTCAGGCGCAAGGCCACCATCGCGTAGCGCGGTGCATTTTTGCTGCGTACTGAAGCGTCCGAGTGTTTTTAATGTACTTTTGCGCGAACGACTGGAAAACGAAAAATAATATGGAAAAGGTAAAACAAAGCGCTAATTTAGACCAGATGACATTTCAATTTCTTCTAATTTTGGAGTTAGAGACAAAATATGTTTGATTCAATAGTGTATAAAGATGTCTTTTCATCACTTGCACAACACATACTCAATTTGGAGTCAAAGATAAAGTTATTTGAGAAAGAGACAGCTTGAATGGGTGAAAAGTCACTTTTGGTATAAAATATTTCTCAAAGTTCATTTCGCAAAATTTGGCAAATTTTCGAAAAAATCCAAATACGAGTAAAAGGTAAGGTTTAAACTTTCTACGAGAGCAATTGGGGTCTTCTCTAGGGACGGTTTTCTCAATTTTCATTTTTCGATTAAACTAAAGACATTCTCCAATATATACTCAAATTCGGAAACGAAAAGTAAAAATCACACTTTTGACATTTTTTCCTTATATTTCGAAAACTAAGAATATGTTTAAAAATGAAAACCGTCCCGTAAACCAAATTTGGTTTGTTTCTAAAAAATAACATACAGAAAAACCATGATGATCAAATTGTTTTGTTATGCGTCTGAAAATTTGGGGCAAAATCGTGTTTTTTTTAGTATTTTTCTCAAAAAATACGGAAAGTTTAATTAATTTGATGCCATCATCGGGTTCCTCGTCCATTTTTTTCTAGAAATGTATACTTTTAATACAATAATCAAATATTTGCAAAGTCAAACCCAAAAAATAGATACCGCGAACTCAAGGTCACATGCCCTTACCAAAGACTCAAAGCTTTCCAATTCCCATTAAAATAATGTCTCAAAGCTTGGGCTAGAAAATTACAATGTGGTAGCATCTCCTCATTCCCTTCCATCCCCTCCCCTCCCCCCACCAAAAAAAAAAAGTGTCACTGGTGTTGTGAATATATTAGCACTTTCTTACATATCATGGAGTACTTCAAGTGGTATTTTGATCCATGGCCAGTATAAATTACGTGGAAGGAGAGATCCTTTCAGTTCCAAAATATTGTAAAAAACAAACAATGAAAATACAAACTTTTAAAACAAGACATCTTCAAAATAATATCTTGACAAACTACTGTAAGTTTTCAACTCCCTTGCTACAGTAGATTCCAGTGACAGCAGTACCCGGTACATATGACTAATAGGTGCATTGATTTGAAATCTATATGTGTTCGACTTACAATTCAATTATGTAAAGCTGCTAGTAATAAAATCAGTTCTTTATTTTCAAAGGGTCTCTGTGAAAGTATACAGCTTTAGATGGGCCTAATCAAAAGATTTGGGTTGTCCAAGGTGGTATTGGTTAGTGAATAACAGTTACTACATCAATGGAAAAGTTTGATAAATGCCACAGAATGTAAATAGGGGAATACGGCCACCTATTTATAATGATTTGTCAGTAACTATGATCCTCTTCCACAATCAACCACCCATAACTTAATGAGGCACCACAATGCAGTGCGAGAGTGCCAAACGCTTACCTTTTCAAACTCTATGGGTAGCATGTGGAACTTTTTGAGGCTCTCTGGTCTTGGTAGATTTTCTGATAATTCTTGAAGTTTGTTTTCATCTGCCTGTGCACTAGCTGAAGCCTGAGCCTCTGCATCAGTCACATCTATCTTCACTCCTAGTATACAACAATGTGGCAAAGATTAGACCAATGTGTCAAGGTAACAGGGTTTTGAGAATGCTAGATGCTATGCAGGGCCATTCTTCGGTCACGTTTGTGACCAAAAACCGGTGATTTTTTACTTTCAACCCAATGCTGTTTTGTTAATGTAACCAATCTGTTATTACTTTTTACATTATTAATAACCTTCAGTCTAAACCTCACCAAAAATAATATTTCCACTTTCACCTGATTGGTTATTTTGTCATGGGGGGGCAAATAAAGTTTGGTCACGTTTGTGACCATCAGAAGGTCACACACGTGACCCAACTTTATTTGCCCCCCATGACAAAATAACCGATCTACCAAAAGTGGAAATATTATTTTTGGTTAGGTTTGCACTGAAGGTTATTGATAATGTAAAAAGTAATAACAGATTGGTTACATTAACAAAACAGCATTGGGTTGAAAGTAAAAAATCACCGGTGTTTGGTCACAAACGTGACCGAAGAATGGCCCTGCACTGATACCAAGGTGTTGGCATATGCTCTAAGAGCCCACTAAAATCCCTATGCACAAAATGTGATTTTTTTTGTGCTGAATGGGCATAACAAAACAGACATATACATTTCCACTTACTCTAGTTTTTTTTAATTCAAGCACATTTACAGTTGACTTTTGGTCCAAGTGATATTCATGGTGGCTAATCCCTTTTAAAAACTGACTCAGAGATTTCAAAATATATATTTGTGTGTTTATTAGAATAGTCAACTAGAACTAAAGATAGTCACTTTAAATGCTTTTAATTCCCAAGTTTGAGATGAATCATATTTCTCGTTTTCTTGTAGTAAACATGTATGTATAGTATAACAGTGCCATAGGATACTGTGTATAACAACAATTCCAGATCCAGAATTTTATAACAAAGTTGTGATTTTCTATATGAAGGACTTCAATACGAGCTTAGCTATTTCACACAGTGGTTATTATGTATAGGTGGAAGCAGATCTACGTCACATCGCATTGACAACGTCCAATCGCGGTGAAAAGAAACTGCGCAAATCACGTTTTAGGTCACTGCACATCGTATGACACTATGCGTGCAGCGCACATGGAGTTACACACATTGTTGCTATGCAGATTTTGTCTGAACTCCCAGATGTCCGCTCCCAGCTATATGCAAAAAAACATGATATGTTTGAAAATTAAGGGCAGCCTCATCTGGAAATCTCTGAGTCAGCGTTTAAATCGCAAGGTTGTAAAATTTTACACATTAAACCCTTGTAAAGCACACACATACATTCCTTCTTATACTTCAGGGGCAATTTCTCCCCACACTTCAGGGAAAATTTCTTTCCTGTGGTATTTGTATACTTGTGTCAGTAATGCTGCTTCAAATTAACACTAACAGATACAGAGAAAAATCAACTTATTGACATTGACTCACCTGACCTTGGCTCAAATGGGGGCACTTCAACTGTCTCTACAACTTTACGAACAAGTGCCCTATCCCTGTTTTGCTTGATACCGTAACTCTCCGCCCTTAGATTGGCAGCTGCTAAGACATAGTCTATATGTACATGCTGTAAGAACAAAACCACAGGTAATTACTTACAAATGACATCAGTATCAGATGAAAAGATCTATTCTGCCCCATTTATTCGGAAGTTGTCGTTCTGAACACGTTTCCACATTACAAGCTGTGAATTTATTATGGTCTGACTTGTTACTTGGCTGCCAGAATGGAGAGTGAAAGGACATATTTCTTAAAAATCTCTATTCAGTTTTAGCCTTCCTTGTGCTATGTATCCACCCTATCTGTATTTACCAATGTACATTAAGTATCATTTTTGGAGTTGATATATCACTATGCACAACGCATACGCTGATATTCTGAAATGGAGACTAACTTTAGACCTGGGTTTAAACCAGGGTTAGTCCTACATGTGTGGACCTTTTTCCTTCCAACATACTGTAAAAAATGTGCTCTAACGGGTTAGAAAATCCCTCATGTATGGGCCGTTACAGCCTATCCATGAGAAATTTTCTTACCTGTTACATTTAACTTTCACAGTATTTCGAAGGGAAAAATGTCCACTCATGTAGGACTCACCCTGGTTTAAACCCAGGTCTAAAGTTAGACTCCCTTTCAGAATACCAGCCATAGAAATCAGATTCAGCTAAACGAATGCCAGATGGTTGGTCACAGATTTTTAAGATAAAACATACTGTTCAAGGAGTGCTGCTCCCTACTCCAGCATTTTATACAACCCATGGCAGCACAGAGCACTCCTTTTAAACTATGTATCATGACATGAAAACATACTCACGTTATTCGCATCAAATGTGAGAGGATGTGGACATCTCTTGGGACCAGACCAGAATGGTGCGCCAGAATTTGTCAGCTGTAAACAATGTACGAAATGTTGAAATGGTATTACGTCAAAGAACCATTGTTATGCAGAGGCATCCTCAGATCCAAAGACAATTTTCAATTGGGGGGGGGAGAGAGTAGCATTACCACAAATCCAAATGCAACAATCACAAGTCATACTTCCAAAATCCAAAGATTTTTTTAAAATTCAAATATTACAACTAAATCTTTTTTAATATTAATACCACTTTTGCAGACACGTCAACACATTTTCCGATGAATGGAAATTTTGCTGACAAATTTTCTAACTGCGGGTGACAAAAATCTAATTGGGGGTGACGCAGGCAACAGGTAAATACAGAAACAAATTTTAAATACTAGAAGGCTAGCTCTTGAAAAAGTTTTATGCAGCCATCTATACTACTTAAACTTCGAAGAACAAAGTAAATTAATCGATGCGCTACACAGCATTATCGCGCCTCAATACAAAATGCGCTTATACACTCTTAGGCACAATCTTTATCACACGATTAAAACAGCGCATTATGTACGAACAAAACAAATCTCTTACACTGATACACAAAATACCGGTCATAAGTCGACAAAGACCAGGCATTCCTTGTGAGACTTGTGTGGGAGTTTATTTATTACTTTGTACTTCTTGGTTTACAGAGTATAACTGCACTTACACTGAGGTTAAAGAAATACTCAAATGCTAGTGAGTATATTATTTTAATATTTTGTTTAAATTTTGAATTCTTTAGACACTCTCCTGACAATTGTGTGATGTTACCTATGTGAAAACCTAATGTTTTCAAATGAAAAGGATAGAGTAAGAATTCTAGACCACACGTACCTGATCTTTAGGGAAATTAAAGAGAAGTTGTGCTATTTGGTTGTGGTACTGAGCTTCCCAGTGAAGTCTAGCCCAGACGATGCAATCCTCATACTTCTCAGGCCTGTCGTCCACCAGCGTCTGCTTCAAGGCCTCTAGGGTCTCAAACTGAGATGACAATAACAAACAACAGGCATGAGAATGAACTTACGTAAAAAAAAAACAAAGCAGAAAAAATATGTGAAATCCAGCAATACCTGAAAACAGGCTGAAAATAAATTCAGGCCAAAAAAAACTGAATTCGGTTTTTAAACTGAAGATTCTCATGCCTGAAACAGGCATCATTCAGATGTACTTCTAATGCAGCTTCATAGATGTTGTATTCTCTCAACATAAGCGATAAAGCATAACAAGCAAATGTAGGTCAAGCAAAATAAAGTTGTTAATTTTACTTTATCTGCCATATTGTGGGTAACTATTCAAAAACACATTATGTTTTATAAATCATATAACTGAAGCCTGATTTTCTTTCCAATGTTGACTGAAATATATGCATTTCCCTTCTGAGAAGTGGAATGCCCCAAAATACCATTTTAGCACCACTAAAAGAGAAAATGGACTCGACCAGTGACCCCAGGTCACACCCTGTCGACCAAAACTCTTCCCCAATTCCGTTTTGGCTCGTAGCCCACACGGACGCACGCATCTCATATCATGCTGTGGGGCGGGCCTGGAAGCGGGAAGTCAACATTGGAAAGGAAATCAGGCTTCAGTTATATGATTTATAAAACATGTGTTTTTGAATAAATCATTACACTGAACTGATTTCCTTTACACCAATGTTGACTGAAATATATGCATTAACCTCCGTTGAATAATTTCAATCAACAACAGACTGGCTCACTCAGTCGGAGGTGGAGCATGATATCTCAGAGAGAGGCGATAGGATGCAGTCAAAGGTTGAATCAAAAACGCCAGAGCACAAAAACACATGGAATCTAGATTCCAAAAAGTCAAGAAGCCAAAAACTCACCTAGACAGTGGAGTACACCAAGGGTGAGTAACAGGACCCTAGACTTTATAATGTGTTTAAATGACCTAGCCAAAGTTTTTTTGGAGGAGAGCCAGAGCCGAGAATCCCGCAAAGAAAAACCAAGCCTAAGGAATAGGCGAAAGGAAGAACTCGACGGAGACTGGAATGCGATGTTAGGCCCTGGACAAAAGGGGCCGAAGCCACCCCGCGGCAAAGACGGATAACAAGGCTTCACAGCCTAGCAAACAACTGAGGATCCGGGCGGGAACCAGAGAAGCGCAAGGCGGGACCCGCGTAAAGACGCGGGGCAAGAAGTACCCCAAAAAAACCAGGAGCGGGCCCCTAGAGAGGGGGACCGATCAGAACACCACAGATGAAAACCACGGGGAGAAAGGAGGCGACACGCGGGGAGATCAGGTTTGAGAGACTGACGGAAGGCTAAAGGCCCCAGCCCCACCGAAAGGCTGAGGAGAAGAGAAAGACCGAACCCTGACCCGGGAGAAGAAGCTACAAGGAGAAGGAAATCTCCGAGCTAATTCAGCCGGGGAAGGGAAGGGGAACCCGAAAGAGAAATAAAGGCGAGGATTAGAGCGACACCGCACAATGGGGCTTCGCCAAAAAGTCGGCGATTATAAAAACTCAGATCCTAGGAGGGAGCTAGCTTTGGGTCAGGATCGGAGACGCCTTGCAGGAGGTCAACGAAGAACCAACGTCACCGAAGAACGAACCAAACAACCTAGACTGTGGTAGACTGAGCTAATCGACCGAAAAATCCGGACAATGGACGATCGGAGACGGCTAACAAAGCTCAAATAAGGGAAAAGTCCCACCTCAGGCTTGTCACAGCAGAGAGGGAGGGACGTTCAGGCCTCAACTCGGAGGTAAATACACCGAGTAAACGAGGCAGACCTCCGCAAGACCGGGAGCCACGGCGCCCAGAACCGGGCAACCGAAGAGCAGACAAAGCTATAGATTAATGATAAACTAGCACCCCCCAGATCGGGCCAGAGTCAATCCCGGCCGGAAAAAGGTTTATTCAAAGGGAAAAAGTCTACCAGAGGGGCAAAAAACAACCCAGAGGGTTAGCTATGCAGAAAAAACGAGTCGAGCCCCGAGGCGAACTCGAGCCGAGAGCTCGCTAACTGCTCGGGAATCCCGCGCAGAAGCCTAAACCAGTGGCGACTGCAAGCAGAGAAGAGACAGGTGACAAAGTCCGTAGAACAGAATGACCCTAGCATGAGGAACTTCGGGACCGAACGACAAATCTATATCGAGGAAGCAAACAGGTAAAGCCGCGAGCCCGAACCCCGGCTTCCGGGCAGAGGGATTCCCCAGAAAATAATGCCCATGGCACACAGTGGCTCAACACGGATGCTCCCGAGGAGAAGAAAGTGAAGAGAGCCCACCAGAGAGGTGCTAAACCCACCACCCGAACGGGCCGATATACGACTAAGGATCACCCGGAGCCTCGAAAGAGTTGGAGTAACCACTCGACCACCAAATCTCGAGACATCAGACATGGAAGAAAGACTCGCACGGGGGTTTTACGCCCCACAGGCATTCCCACAAGGGATCGAGAAGCTCCCAACCGACTTTAAGTCCAGTCATGCAAGCTCCAAAATAAGAATTAAGAAGGCAAAGGCAGTTTTCCTTAGTGGCCATTAAATTGACAGGGCATTAAGGCAATATAGCAAGGGGCACCAATGCAATTTTTTTTTTGTCCATTAGGGCACCAGGCTTTTGCACTGACGCTTAATATGTTCAAATATGATAAACAGTGCCATGGGTATTACTTGCATGCCCCACCCACCACCACGTTTCGTCAACTTGGACATTGGAATCTTAAATATTCAGATTCCGCCATCCCAGAGCAAATATGTCAAATGAGCATATAATATGCACAAATACTAATGTAATGCCACAGTGCATGAGTATTACTGGCATCCACCACTACCCACATACCAAAGTTTCGACTGATTTGGGACATTGGATCTGAGTTAAGAGAGTACCTTTTGTAGAAATGACCCAATCGAGAAAATGTAAATGAGGTTATTAATATGCCACAAACTCATGATGGCACAATGCCATGGGTAATATGGCATACACCACTACCCACATACCAGTTTTGTCAAATTGGGATATTGGGGCATCTGGTCACATGAAAAGTTCACCTTTTTATAAGCAGTAACTTGTTTGAAAGCAGGGATAAAGTGAACCTAACAATCCCTAGATATATCTTTTAAAAAATTCCTAAGCCTAAATTTAGTAAAAATGAAAAATTATTCACAGCCTGGCACCAGGACTATGAAAATCATCTTACCACCATTTTAATTTGAACCATGGACGGTGTTGGGAAAGGGTCGTATGTAAAATACCAATTTTACATATTTTCATATTTTCTCACGATTGTAAATAGGCTAGCAACCCAAATTTGCCTGTCACATCCCTTCAGCAAACACCAGATCCAAAACAAGTGGGGTATTTTCATGAGGTCATATGACCTATCTATTGATTTAACACACTAGTGAGGGTGTTACATTGCCGACTTTTTATTCCTTCAATATAGTGCGACTTTTGCTACAAGTCGGGAGAAAGTGCATCAAAACCACATTTTTTTTTTACTTTTTCCTTGATAAATATAGTTAGAAACTTTGTTAAACATTAATTTACATTTTCTCTTCTTGCTCTTTTTTTTAGTTCACAACACGCAATGAAAAGGGCATATATGTGCATGTGAAAAATAAGGGCACGGCATTCATTGCGCCGGCAAGGGAATATTGGGGGGGCAGTACAGCCAAAGTGGAAGGGGCACATACGGCAAATTGCCGTCGGTTATTTTGGAGCCGTCATAGAATTTGACCGACTAGAAGAGAGAGGATAAAGATTCCCAGTCGGAAGTGGCAGACCACATGTCGAGGGGATCCTATAAAGACAGGAGCCGAGCAACCGAACGTGCCCACAGACCCGAGCGGTACTAAGGGGAAAAACCATGAAATCCAGTCGACAAGGCACGGCGGGAAGACTAGACCATGCAACTGCAAGAAACAACTGAGAAAAGCCGCCAGTGAAGGCGACTTCGGAGAACCCACCAGCAAGGGAATAACCCGTCGCGGGGATTCCCAGTAGGCAGCACAGTGAGACAGAAGGCAAGGCAAAGAAAAACCTGCAATGAAGAAGATCGAACACCGGGAGCCTGAAAACCGAGGGGGAGACCCCCAAAAGAACAGATCCCGCGAATCGGGAGCACATCTGGGCCTGAAGTCCAGGAACCGCACTAGGCCCGGACGAGCCCCAACGGAAGGCTCCGGGACGAGCCAACGGGGTAGGCCGGACGAGGCCAACGCTAAGCCCGTACGCGAGCCCCAACGAGGGGGCCAAGCCGAACCGACCGAAAAGCCCGGAGTCCAAGTCCCCACAGGGGGACAGCGACAGGCTAGCAGCCGGGACCCTAAGGAATGTGCAAGAACTGTCAAGGAAGCCCTTATCTCCCGAACAAGCGGGAGAAGGGTCCCCCGGTCAAGACACCGACCCAATAGTGGGCAGTGTCCAAGCAAAAGTAGAAAAGACCGCAGGCTAGCCACACAGGGGAGAGAAGAAAGGCCTGGGAGCACAGTAAGGTAAGCAACGGAGCCAAAACCACCAGCGCCCACGACAAAAACCGAGCCCAGAAGGGGCGAGGGCATTCACCTGGGTGGGAGCCGAGCCCCAATGTGGGGAACCCGAGCACCCAGCGTAAGAAACTGAATGGTACCAAAGCCTGAGAAGGCCAGAGCAGGCTAGGCCTGAAGGCACCAGCCGGCAAGTAGACCGACCTTCCGGTCTTCGCTGCCCGCACGAAGCGAGGAAGGCGGGCAAGGGCAAAGCCAAGGACGATTTCAGGTTCCCGTACGGGGGTAAAGCCAAGGGGGAAGGAATTAAAGCCCCACCCAGACCTAGGCAGGCCCAGTTGAAGCCCCTGGGGGGCCACGTCAGACCAGCACCGGCACAGGCCTCAAAAGCCCTAAAGGGGGCCAAGGTAAACACACCACGCAGCAGGGCATAGCCATAGGCCAGAGGCAGGCTAGGCACGGCTAGGCCGGACAAGGGTCCAGCCAAGGCTGCGAGGAAAGAACAGGCAGGCTCTACCCCGAATGGAGGTGAAGGGTCTAAGTCGAGTAGCGAAGGCTAGGCGACGAAGCCAAGGCGGAGGCCAAAGGACCACCAAGGCTATAGGCAACGAAGTCAGGGGCTAAAGAACCAAAGACCAGTATCACACAAGGATTACAAGGTCTTGACCCCAAGGGGGAAACAGAGAGACTAACGCCAGACGGCAACGGTCACTAGGCCCGGCACGGGAGCGACGCTAGGCTGAGCTGATCCCAAGGATGGGAGCAGCGAAGATGCCTCATAGCCCAAGTCCAAGTTCCCCAAGGGAGACGGCGGACTAGGCGAGGTAGCAGTAGCCTAACAGCAAGAGCCCTAAGAGCAGGAACCGCCAAGGCCTAGATGGCCCAGCACCTAACCGGCAGAGACCAGAGGCCTCAAATCCCCGATGGTGCACACGAAACGGGCCCGGACTAGCACCTCGAAGGAGCTAGGCTACCGGTGCAGCAACTTGGGGGCAGAGACACTGCGCCGACAACGAGCGGCAAGCGACGGAAGCGCCGGCGGCCCAGAGCTGAATAGCCCACGGGAGGGTAGCAGGCAGGCCCGAGGCTACCCAAGCTCCGAGGGAGCCGAGCAGCCAAAAAAAGCACCCACCGCGGAGCCGGGGGGCAGTGGCACAAAACGGCTAAGGTATGGCCCCGATGTAAGCTGCAAGGCTATAGCACGGAAGGCAGGAAGCGACCAACGCCCAGGCCGAGGGGGCTAGGCCCACCACCGCAGTGTATGATCACCCTAAGCACATCATCCAGAAGATGGGGGACCCTGCACGCAGAAGCTAGAGCAACGACGGGGAATAGACGCAGTAACCCGGGAACAAAAGGCTGAGAGGGCTCACCCCCCAAGGCAAGGGAACATGCCAGCCAGATTAGGGGTGAAGCCACCCAGGTAGGCCGACCCGCCTCGCGGGGGCCCTGCCAAAGAGCAGACTTGGATAGACCCGAGAGCCAGAGCGGCGCGACATCCCCGCAACGGAGAAAGGTCGCGGCGCCGAGAGTTGAAAGTCAACACCAGTGAAGGCGGACAAGCAACACCGGAGCGACAGCCCCCGTAAGTAGGGACCAGTCGCAATGGTTAAGGCCGAAAAATCAACGCCAACGACGGCAGATAAACAGGCACCATGCAGCGGCACCCTGAGGGGGAGACGCGGCAAAGAGGATTGAATGGGAACCAACCAACCCAGCCAATCAACTCGAGAGGTGAGACGCTATTAAAAAGGAGGAGTACTCCACGCCCCAAGGCGGGGAGAACAGCCCCTAAAAGTCCCCTGGACGCCACGAGACTATACAAACCCGCTGTAATAGGACCCCCTATAGCGATATAGGCTACGCACGGGCAAGCAGCACGCCCTGAGAGGGCATGCTGCAGCCTGCCACTGAGCCCCCGTGGAGGCAAGCCCCGGGGGCTGCCCACGGGGCGCCGAGAGAGAGAACGGAAAACACACGGGGGGTGCCGTAAGGCTGTGGAACCTAGCGGGAAACTAGCGATGGACGATACGCACCAGTAACCGCACACGGTGCCCCGCGTAAGCGGGGACCAACCTGGCGACGCGCCGCGCGGCCCCAACTAGCCCGCTGAAAGCCTGGTGAAGAGGAGCACGAGCCAGATTGACACCGCGTGGCTAGCAGGCTAGCCATGCGGGGAGGCAGTGAGGAACCGGACACCCGCGGGGGAACACCACATCAGGGCTGAACGAATCAAGCCCCGGCCGGTACCACGGCAGCGCGGTTGAAGAGTCCGAGGACCCCAAAACAAGAGCGCCGGGTGTCGGTACTGGCGATGGATCGGCCGTAGAAACCCGGGCGTCACCATTGCCAACACACCGCCACCAGACGGACTGCAGCCGCCAAATCCCCTAGGGAAAGGGCCGAGCCACCAGAGCAGACCTACGCCAGCCGTGCACCGACAAAAGCAACGAGCTAATCAGGCGAGCCAGCGACTCGGCAGAGGCTAGCCAGGCAAAGCCCCCGAGGGAGCCGACCGACTAGCACATTATGAAGCAACCGAAGCTGCATACGGGATGTCCGCAACCGCCAAAATCCCCATGGGAAAAAGGAGAGCAGGCGCGCCTAGCCTGCACCGGAAAAAGACCCTAGGGCTAATAGACCAGGCGAGGCAGCGGCTGGTAGCGAGGGTAGACGGGCGAAAACTCCCGAGAGAGAAAGGTCACTTACTAACACGCCATGATAGTAGCCGAAGTTACAACATCTTTAGGGGCCTACCAAAGCAGCGGGGCCGCCTTGAAGAAAACCTAGGACCGGAGCCCGAACACCACCCCCCCCCCCTTTCCTTAGCGAAACAGACAGGGAAACTGTGTTTAATGGCACCGATTTGAATTGAAAACAAGAAAGGCCACAGCAAGACCAACGAGCACCCAAACGAGCGACAGCGGAAGCGAGACCGGTAAGGGAACGCACGGAGAAGAGGGTCGCGGGGCGGCGTGGGGTGAAGCGAGCAGATGGGCGCGCGTGTCGGAAACTAAAACGAACGAAGAGAAAGAAAAACAAAGGGCGTGCCGCGCGTAAGGACCCGGCCCGCCAACAAGGAGACAAGGATACCGTCGCGGTAACAGAGTTACACACACGGTAAAGAATTTCCAAAGTCAGTTTTCACATGTTTTATTACAAAACAACGAGCATAACAATAAAACGAGAGCATCAATGATGCATAAGACCCACGTTCATGGTTGAACTGGAATGATTCTTGGAGACGCAATGCATGAGACACCTACGACAAGTTATTGGTTGGCAGGCAGTTTTTGAACAAATAAGAATTTCAAGATGGACTAAAATATGCTTTGCAAAATAGAAAATGTAGAGTAGTACAAAGTATTTGAGGTCAACATGAACCCGGGGAGTGCTCTTCTTCAAATGGTGCAAAAAATACTTTCCTGTCATAATTTTTTTGAAAATACATAAGCCTCTTTAATCCAATATAATTTAAACCATTTTCAGAAAAATCATAAGGCCCTTTAATTGGGAAGGGCCTTTAACTGGGAAATTGAGGATGGTCGGTTATTTGGTAAATGGAGGAATAGCCTTTAATAATTAGTAAAAGTGAGGAATGTCCCTTTCATTGGTCATATGAAGGAATGTGCATTAATTTAAATAAAATGATTAAAATTTGTAATTGATTCACCTGAAAGAGTCGTTTTTTGCAGGAATAGCTTTAATGGGTAACTGAGAAATGGCCTGAAGGGCCCTTTTAAAATTGGTAAATTATTAACATTTTTAAAAAAAAAAAAAAAAAAAAAAAAACATTTTTAAAAGGTAAATAATGGAGGAATGGCCTTTTAATAGATTACAAGGCGGTCACCCGGCTTTCGAGACCAAAAAGAACTCTAAAACCATAACTCATCTATGAACTCTATCCATATCTCACCAACAGAGAAGCTCTTTTAAAAACATCTCATCATGGTGAACTCATTCCATAACTCACCAAAACCAAAAAAAAACCTCTAAAACATAACTCATCAAGGAAGACACATATCTCACCAAAAAAAACCCTAAACATTTCGAAAACAGTTTGATTAAACCATCCATAACTCACCCAACTGAAAACTTTAACAACATAACTCATCACTGACCTTCCATTCATACTCACTAACAATAACTCTACAAAAACTCATTGCTGGGCTCCATTTATAACTCATCCACAACATCATCAAAAAACTCTAAACTAACTCATTGATGACCCTAACTCACCAAATAACCCTCATTCCTAACTCACTCACCAAAATAACTCTAAGAACATAACTCATCAATGAACTCCAGTCATACCTCACTAACAATAACGCTAAAACTCACTATTGACGTGCTCCATTTATAACTCACCACCATAAAAAAAAACCTACACATAACCATCGATGAACTCCATAACTCACCAAAATAACTTTAAACTCTGCACATAACTCGTTGATAACTCATTCCCAACTCACCAAAATAACTCTAAGAACAGAACTCATCAATGACACTCAATCCATAACTCGCCAAAACAGCAAAACACTCTAAACACAACCATCACTGAACTCCAATTTGTGAAATGCATAATGCCCCTTTAATTCAATTTGAGGGTGTTTTTTTCCTCAAATGATGTACATTCCCATAAAAAAAAATTCAATTTTTTTTTCACCATATTACTCACCAACAAATAACTCTAAAAAACAACTCATTGAGAACTATTCCAAAAAAAATTTGTTTCACTCAACATACAAAAACTCGAACATAAACTCATCAACCCATTAATTACCTGCATATTGCCCCTTTAATTTGTAAGCTTAACCCTTGAGGGTGCTCTTCCTCAAATTATGCGAATATCCATTCCCATTAAAAAATCTTTGGGGGGCCAGAAAATATTGGAAATCACCATGCTTTGACATTGGGCTGATATTTCGAATGACGTTCTTGGAATTACCTTTAATGCCCGTTAAATCATGTCTAAACTTGAGGGTGTCCCTTCCTCAATGATGGGAAAAATCATCACAGACTACCCGTTGTTAAATACTTTCCGCCCCACTGCACACACACATGTACACGTATGTACATAATTATTTTCTTCTTGGTCTTGCTTTGAGCACTTGTTAATACTGTTAATACCTTGTTCAATATCTTAATTTCTTATTTTTGACATTTTTGTTTAACAAACACACATACATGTAGACACACACACACACACACCACACAACCAGGAAAGGTTATGTATCCATTAAATTTCCCGACATTATTGAATTGATAAGAAATGATTTTTAACTGGGTGGTAGAGGAATATTAACTATCTGACTGACCAAATAATTAATTGAGCAGGTCACTTTAGTGTCAAATTCGATTGGGTGCATGTTGGGCGTATCCAACACAATTTACATTCTGAGGAAATATCAACCTTTTTTTAAATTACTCATGTGCATAAATATTCCTTATGTGCATTGTAAAACTATGTACTAGCATATTGCCCATGTGCTCATTCTGACCAGAAAGGTGTTGAGCCGTAATAATCACCAGTGTCCTTGCAAGTAAGTGACCCTAATTAGTAACAAACACAATTGCAAGCACACTGATTGACACAACTCAGGTATATCATAAGCTGCAATCTAGAAGGACAAGGAAGGCTTGCCAGAGCTTATTACTGTGATGACTTTTGCTATTCCCAACAGCTTTTTATGGCATTTACAATGCACACATCCAAAGGAGCTGTATGACACGTCACGAACCAAATTCAACCAATTTGTTCGTTTAGACCCTAAAATTGGCTTTCACAACCTTAATTGTCGCAAACGAAAACGCTGCATTAGTTCCACGTCATCCAAACGACACATGCGAAATTTCAAAGACAATTATATAAATACAACGGAAGTTAACCAGTTTTTCACACACATGTTTTATTAACATACAACGGCATAACATACATAATAGACCACATACACCCAAGACTAGTTTTAATTGATAGTATACACACTACAAGAAACAGAAACAGGCTCACTAAAAGAGCACGGCCATCCAAACCACGCGACCGTGCGTCAATGGCTGCCTTGGTTTACTTTTTTTTCCGCTAAACAATCAACATGACCGCAACCGCGGCAAAAAAAGGATACAAAGAAAAGCTCTCCGACGGCGTGAAAAGTCCTGTATATTCCGACCCAGAAAAGATAGGGCGCTTTATATCCAATATATAATCCATATATCTCCAGATAGTTATTGTATAGTAGTAGAGTATTCCGTTTGAGACGACTGTCATTCCAGTATCAATATCTCAGATAAATTTGACTGCCAACAGAGCGGCGATGCATCCGTCTTGTACGACAGCCAAAACGGAATTGAGGAGAGTTATGGTAGCAGGGGTGACCTGGGGTCACTTGTCGAGTCCATTTTCTCTTTTAGGGGTGAATAAAATGGTATTTGGGGCATTCCACTTCTCAGAAAGGGAAATTCATATATTTCAGTCAACAGTGGTTTTGTAAAGGAAAATTCTAGGCAGTGTAATGATTATTTTGTGCAACCTAATCTTAATGGACTCATGATTCCCTTAGAACAATTTAATACAAAGGTGAACATTAAAACCTCAAATATTTAGTGACAAACTATCACTTAGTTCTCTTTGCCATATAAGGCATGAAAATGAGAGAAAAAAGGGCTTTGGCAAATATCCCCATAAATGTTACATGGTACTATTATTTGTAAGATGACAATGTGATGTACTTACTGGCTGCATTCCAGGAAGTTTCATTGTTCGTTCCATGAATTTGGGATCACTGTAGATTAAATAAACAAGAATTATGTGGTGCGTAATTAAGATGGCCCACAACTGTGCCTTAATCACATTTTATTGAAAATATGCAAATGAGCTAATTAATAATCATAACCTGTCCAAAAAGTATACAGCACATTACCTCATGTTCTATCGCTGTGCCGAATTAGAAGTTCAACTAGAGACATTTTTGTGCTCAAAGAGCACGGACCTTAGTCGTGGAATTTGTGCGCATTTGATAATTTGAGCTTTGACCCTTAACCATTTGTCACATAACAGGGTCACTGTAGACTTAATTCATCTTTCATTAATCCCTACAAGGTGGTATATGGTATTTTTGCAATATGGGCAATTGTGATATCTGGCAAATTTTGACCTTTGACCCCTAAACGATGGGTCACAGAGTGGGGTCACTGTGGACTCTTTCATAATTCATTAATGCCATCACGATGGCATAATTAGATTAGTCAATTAAGCTTCTTTGAGATTTGACCCATAGATGACCCCATTTGACCTTATGACCCAATGTTGTGAGCACGGATAATAGAGCTTTATCCAGTGGTTCTTGTGACCAAATATGACATTTATACCTAATTTGGTTGATGAGTTATAGTGTTTTTGCACATTAATTAGCTCATTTGCATACCTTACAGATGACCCTTGGAGCCAATATTCTGTCATATGATTCGTCTCAACTCTATCCGCAACTTTTGCACAGACATCACCTATCCAAGTCTTATCGTTTTTGAGATATAGCATTTTTGCATATTAATTAGATATGGCCGCCATTTTGAATGTTAATGAACTCTGATCGCTTATCTGTGTACATCCTATATGAAGGATGGTCTAAGGATTCTTGTGAAAAAATTTGGAATCTATAACGTGTTGTCTGTAGGACAAGTAGGCTTTTTAAGATTTTTACAAAATGGCGGCTACTTCCGGTTGTGTGACCTTTGACCCCAATCTGAGTACACCCCATATGAAGCTTGGGTCAGCGGTTCTTCTGACCAACTTTGGTTGATATGGGGTTAACCGTTTGGTACTAGTAGTAATTTTAAGGAGCATCGGAAAGAAGAATCAGAAGAAAGAAACGACTGGAATACAGGACCTTAGTCATTGCACGACTAAGGTAATGAGTAATTGGTTTAGACTGTAGAGTGGATTAACCCTAAGACATCCAACCAGCAATATGAGATATGTTTGGCTTTTGAGGCATCATGCAGACATATTTATCCTATCCCATCCTGTACTATTTTCCCAAAGTACTTCCTGGTTCTTTCCCAAACGTCGAGTGTATGTTGGACCTTCCGAATTTTGCAGAGGTGGGCAAGGTCAATTTGGCGAAACCCGGAAGTACTGGTTGTGAAAATCTTTTGCTGCGCCGAAAACCAACCGCTGCTAATTGTTGGTGGTATGTGTTCCCCTCAGGAGGCCAATTGCTGGCAACTGCTGGTGAGACTTCAACGCTATTCCGCAAATTTTTTGCTGGAGAGTAAACGTCCCACAAATGTTTTGCTGAAAATTGCCAGTGGGACCCCTTCCCGGGTGGAACCTGTGTCATGTTAGGGTTAATGAATTTTGTTGGCCATCCAGGCAGGCAGGCATCCACAACATGGTTGTGGGGGGGGGGCAAAAATATAATTCAAATACTGGATAACCTTTTTCTGCTCACTAATTAACAGAAAACCGTCTTTGTAAAACATTACACCTTAATGAACAGCTATAATCAATGAGAAGTATATCATTTTGACAGCATGTGTTGTGTGAAAGCAGTTCCTTTGTTTTGTAAAACTTACCCGATATATTGGTTAACATTCTCAGAAGGGTTTCTAAACAGGCCTTCAAACTCATCCCTAGCCCACTGTATAGTGTGCTCTATGGCATTAGGGAAATTCTTGAGGGTACATATAGGGATGGATTTCTCCGGTGGGTCCTGGGAGGAGGAATAAGACTCGGTGAGGAATGGCAGCACCACCTGCACATTGCCTTTGGTGCCCAGAGTGCCTGATTCAAGCAGGGACTTGCGGTAGTACACACAGCGTCTGTCCATGTACATACCTGAAAGAAAAATAATGACAGTCAAATCACTACAAATGCTGATCAACTTGCAAGATCCAGGGCTGGCTTTTCAGTTACCAAACCAATGTAAAAAATGACCCCCCAAATGACCTTTGACCTCAAATGTCGCAAGCCAACTGAAGACTCTACCCAAAGACTATAATTGCGACCAGGTTTGGTTGAGATTGTGGTCAGCCTTTTCACATGACAGCAAGAAACAATTACCCTAACCAAAAGGAACATACATCACAGACAGAGAAGTTAATGCAGGTATTTTGTTAAAATTAGACGTGTACAAAATAGCAAAATTAGACACACAAGTCATTACGGAATAGAGCAATATGCAAGAAATGGAGTCACACAAGTGTACCTCAGTTAAGACATGCGCACACACACACACACATGCACGCATATGCACACAGACACACACACACACGCACGCACGCAAACACACACATACCCACAAGGAATGCACTATCACAAGATCCTCCTTTCAAGAATTTTTATTAGCTGCATGCATTATGTAGATTTGTAGCTGGCACTGACTCTGTTATAAACATTTATGTGATGTCAGGCAGTTCATTATCAAACCCTAGATACAACATTGAGCATTGGCTTGCTCTTCTTTAGGATAAACAAGGATTGTTTAATAGTGTCATGCCGCTTGTTGAATGTCCCAACCATTTTATTTTTTTTTTTAAAGATGACCAAAAAGTAGACACATACCGGCATTATATGAGGCAATGCTTTCGAGGTTCACTCGAAGTCAACTCCCTGCATCCTGTTTTAGACAAAGTGGCAGGACTGCAGCAGGCCGATTGATTTATCGGCAATACACTGCATGCAGCTTGGTCACCACCAGTATTTCTGTGCAACTGCTCAACGAAGCAAATATCATCAGAACAGAGGGTGTTTGAACCAATCCCATAATGCATTGCAATGTGCCAATATTGTACTATACTACACATGTCAGTACTAAGAGATAAAAAGAGTTCAAGAAATTTAAGGACCACAAAACACATGAGCATGATAAAAATTCCTTCTTAAGTATTAGCACTTTGAGAGCTAAAATGTGCATAAAAGTCAGGGTCTTATGTGTAAAGAATAGGAGTTTTGAGGGATCACATGATGAATTTTCCCAAAACTGGTGCATTGTGGGATGGACTCAATTACCCTCTGATCAGAGCATCATAGCAGCAAGTGGCATGACACTAGGAATTCAGTTTACATATCTCTTCTTTAGGAAGAAAAATTATTTCATAAAAGTAATATATAATTGAAAACTCTTTTCAAGATTTTTTTTGGCAGTTTTTATGCTGCAGGGAGCATGTACAGCATCCACACCCCTTCTATAATGGGCAATTCAATAAAGGACAAGTACGAAATCCTCGACAATATCGCTTGTTTATTACTCACGAGCATCTACATTGTCCAGAGCATTAGCTACACCACTGAGACCTTCAAAGAAGGCATCATTGAATATGTGTTCTGTCTCTGGTCCTACACGATCCTGCTTAGAATCAATGTTGAAGGATGGGTTCATCTGCTTCGATGCTTGGCTGCAGTGTCAGATTTGGGTTTCTGTAATTGATATTGCAAATGGCATGTTAGTCACTTTTAGACGCAATTAGTAAGTGCAAGTATTTCCGAGTCTAATCCTATGGGCTTAAAAAGTCACAAGTTTTATAAATCAAATTCAATTTTTTTGGGGGGGTTGATTGAGACTTCAAAGTTGGAAGGGGGGTTTACAAGCTCTTACCACACAATAAAAACAGATTACAGTTCGTAATCAAAAAAACAAAAATACTGACAGAAAAATACAAGTGAGCTCATTAATACTCATTACAGATAGGTACACATCACCAGGCCTCATGCTTTATCAACCTACAATTTAGAAGTTGATCAGATATAAAGTGTGGGTGATATTTTATTGAAAACATGCAAATAATGAACTCATTAATATTCATAACCTGTCAAAAAGGATACAGCACCAGGTTCCCAATTGTTTCTTTGCAACTTATGTAGATGATGTGCAAATACTTTGAAGTGGCAGTGCACAATGATCACATTTCTGGTCATATATAAAATGGAGATTAGTTGGGAATATCACAATCCAAGTATTGATAGGTTTGTGCATTTAAACTGCAACGGCCTAGGTGAAACTGATGATTTCTTAGCGGACGCGGAATAAATGTAAACCACTTTGATAAGTAGTTGTAAAAACTCTACAATACTGACATTTTCCCCCTCTCTCTAACGGTTGACAATTGGACAATAATTTACAAATCACAGAATGCTCTTGTTCTACCAGACCCGTCATGCTCTATCACCCCATTCGTTAAGTTCATTGGCCATTCGGTTTGGGTGGTAAAGTGGATTAATGAAACTTCTTCCACCAGTCTGCCTGACCAACCATCCATCCTCCTGTTGCTTTACAATAGCCTCTACAATACCTTGTGGGAACACAAAATGAGAAATGCCCAATCCCAAAACAAAACATGCTAAAGCACTCACAAAAAATATGCCCGTAATCTTGGAGCTAATTTTTTTTTACCACAATTTAACTCCAAATTTTACCAAATCCTTTTCTTTCTTCACCTACCTGCACATCCCAGCTCCTGAAGAGAAATTGCCTGTTGAGATTAGATTTTTCTATGATGTCCATATCTGTTACGGTCACCTTGCCTGCTTCACTACATCCTAGGCCAATCATGGCAAAATTCTTGAGCAATTCACATCCAATTGCACCAGCCCCAACCTAGAAGAATTAACAAAAAATATCAAACCAATTTGAAAATGATCAATTGCATGCATTTGCAAAAATGGTTAAATTTGTTTAAGCATCTTTGACATTTTTACAGCAGCAGTTAAGTATATGAAATATACTTGAGAGCATGTGTGTTGTGCGATGGATAAAGCGCAGGACTCATGATCCTAAGACCATTGTAAAATTGTGAGTTTGAGCCCCACTGTGGTCAACATATCTCAAGCCTCGTCAACCCAAGCATTTGGGGAGCAGTGGTAGGGGAATATCACGATTTAGTGGATAGGTTAAAGCGCCTAACTGGCTGCCTCCTAGATAAACAAAAAGGAATAGGATTTCTTAGTGGCAGCAAAATGAATGTAAAGGACTTTGATCTTATGGAAGGGCACTATATAAAATACTGCATTTCAAATATATTCTGATGGTGAAATACTTGATTATTAAAAAACAAGTTACCAAATAACATGCTAATAATACAAGTAGTGTAAAATTGTTACACAAGATTTGTAAGAAAGAAAACTTGTAATAAACTATGTTTTAAATAGAATTTATTGCAAGTTTTTTCTTCCACATAAATCTTCTACATCTTGCTTGTGTATACAGATCATTTTAATGGCAGCTGCAAATTCAATCAAAATACAAAAGATGGAAAATTTCTCACATTTTTTGGATCATTTTCATTTTTTCACACTATCAATAGACTAATTAATTCAATTTCAGTCAAAAACTGGGACACGAAAGTTTGTGTACAATCCCGGTTATCACCAGAAACGTCTCAAAATACAGCTACTTACCACAAAGTACTTCTGTTCCTCGATTCTCTTCTGAAAATCAGCCCCTAATATGGCAATTTGGGCATCGTATCTGCTATTGGTCTGAAATAGAACAAAAAACAGTATACAATTTGCTTCACTTCCATCACTTCTGAATACATACTTCCCGTTTCTTGATCAGTACATACCGTATTGTCTGCAATAAACGCCCTGGGCACAATTTTTTTTAAGGGGCTGTTTATTATACATCATTTGTTCAGTTATATTCCCATTGCAAACCAAAGTCAGCACTGTCTGGAATACCTTGGTGCTCCCGCACAAAGAAGATTGATGTTTGAACAACGACTTATATAAGACGGAAAAGCAGAGTCTCCATAAACGGCGTAACGAAAATCGAGGTGCCCAAAAGTATTACAATGAGCATACGCACTTCATTATCATAATTTTGGGCACGACCATATTTGGTATACGTATTGTCCTTATGCATATTTATTTTACGTTCGTTATATTTAGCGAGTGAAAACAACAACTGATGCCACATGCCATCACTCGGACTCAAATATCTCTTTTCCTAAGCAAAATTAACAAGGGTCATCAGCAGACTTTTTGTGCATTAGGGATGCAGGAATCTTTTTAGATGTATGGTTTCTTCAATCGATTGGTTTTCGCATAATTATTGCAGAAAAATCGGCCGATCAGACAATGGAACACTGGGGAAATGCAACATTGATAACATAACGTGTGACGCACAGATTTGTATATGAATGTGCTTGCGCAACAACAGTGACAACGCGCGAGTACTTCCACAGCAACAACCTTGGCGCACTGTGTGTGCGAGAAATCGGTTACGGACTTGGGCTATTCCATAACACACGCGATTCACTTCTTCCTGTTATAGTTCTATGTGTTTGAATAAGCTCAACAGCATCAACAATGGCTGCATCCATATCAATGACAATGGTATGCGTACTGGTGAAAATGGGGTATTTAACACACTTTTTACATCTGGAGATGTAATTTCTAGGAAAATCCACACTTTAATTAGGACAAGATATGCACATATTAGCCAGTTTCAGGCCGGCAAACCTGCCACCGATTTTGCAATCACCATTCATTCGTTAATTATTAGTGTATACTAGCTGTATGGCATGATTTTTTGTATAGACCGTATTCAATATGATGTCAGCCACCAGACATGTTGATGGACAAGATGCATAAATTCCAGGACTACAATACATTAAGCAGGCTCCGATAAATCGCCTGTCCGATTGCCCGGGGCAACCAGATTTTTTTTCGGGCTAGCTGATTCCTGGTACTCAGTGTCCGATCGGGCAATTGCTCTAAAAATATGTAAAGCTCAAAAAGTGTTCATTTGGATGTTTCCATACAAATTATTTCATCAAAAAATCCCAAAACAAATAGTCATTTTACAAACTTGGCTCTTCTTTAACGCAAAACCAACGGTCTCCGGATATCCAGGGTCCACAAGCCACATAAAATCAATATTGTGATCATATGGTGATCAGATTAAAATTCCAGGTGAAGCAATTTTCGCTACGTCATATTCCGTTTTGATTTTTTTTTTTTTTTTTTTTTTACCATTCATTCGTTAATTATTAGTGTATACTAGCTGTATGGCATGATTTTTTGTATAGACCGTATTCATTATGATGTCAGCCACCAGACATGTTGATGGAAATTCCAGGACTACAATACATTAAGCCGTCAATCGATCCATGTTTAGCGATTGCACAGGGATCATTGACAGGTGAATGTATTGTAATACTGGAAAGAGCATCTTGTCCACCAACATGGTTGGCTATTGAATACGGTCTATTTTTAGGAACATTTCCCCCCCCCCCCAAAAAAAAAGAGGGGACGTTTATTAGAGTGAGAGGCATTTATTACATATGATCATGTTTTGAGGAGTCCAAGTGTTCAAAATATAGGATCCGAAACAAGATGATCATAAAATTGGCTGATTTTCGCCCAAAATTCATTGGTCTCGCTATGAGTTTTAAAATATTGGGCTCGACTATGGCTCGCCCAATATTTTTGCAACTCATAGCTCGACCAATAAATATGGGATCAATCAATCCAATTTTATATAACAATAGGGTACTTGGCAAGCCCCATATCACAGGCAATTTGTGTATAAAAAGTATCACACATTTTAATATCAAACCAGCATGTGCAGTGCTGGGTTGGTGAAGGTGGAAAATAAAATTGCACTTTTTACCTTTTTAAGTACCAAATCTGCTCTTATTTACTCACCGCTTTACATTGTTCCTCAGTCAGTAAATTGTTGCTATCTTCTGGCAGACATTCCAAGGCATCAAAGTACAGCCACTGTCTGATGGGATTGAACTTACCACTGCATGCCTGAAAGTAATACAAACATAATAGTCAAAAACACATTATGTTTTATAAATCATAACTGAGGCCTGATTTCCTTTCCAATGTTGACTGAAACATATGCATTTCCCTTTTGAGAAGTGGAATGCCCCAAAATGCCTATAACACCCCCATAAGAAAAATGATACAACCAGTGACCCCAGGTCATACCCAGATGACCTTTGCTCTTCTCTTATTCCGGAAATCAGGCCTCAGTTATATGATTTATAAAACAATGTGTTTTTGACTAAATCATTACACTGAGCTGATTTCCTTTACACCA